>JAOSBN010114666.1:0-10099 GCA_027563595.1 Erythroxylum suave
GTATTCCGATTAAGAGTTGGGTTCCAAAAATGGGATCCAACATTTATAGTATCAGAGCAAGAAGATGAATCGATAATAATCAAGAGCTGGACTTCGAAAACGGGGTCCAACAGATACAGATCTGTATGGACCAATATTTAGACCCGATACCAAAACATCTCATTTTTGTACTATTTTCTAGTCGATACCATATGAGATTCATTACACTGGATGGGTAGCTATATATGTTTACCTCGTGTCATATGTCATACATACATTGTTCTTGTGAAAAGAAAGAGGTTAGAAGAGGAACAAATACTAACAATTCCTTACTTTTATGATAAATCTAACTCTAATCGAATTGTCTTATGCAAGGTAACTCTTAACAATTACAAAATGATTATGTTAGGATTGATCAAATTTTAGTTGGCTGAAGGTATAAATTTATCCTTATAGTTTTAATGAAAATTCATTCAATATTTTAATATTTATAAATTAATTATTAACATTAATATTTGTTTAAAGATAATTATTATTTAAACATAAAACTTAGCAAAAATACTAGAACTAACACTACAACATGGTAGCCCTTTGGCTACATTTTTTTGTGACGAATTTAAAATCATAGATAAAAGTAAGTTTTTGGTGATGATTTCCAAAAATCATCTCCAATGGGTTAACCTTTGGTGACATTTTTTAAAATTGTTACTAAATGAGAAGGCTTTGGCAACAATTTAGTAAGATGGATGTTGACAAAATGACGCCAATTAATCAAGTTTACTACAGTAGATAGAGTCTCAACCTAATAAGTTACTAATAAGTTTGACGTTGACAAAAAAAAAATTAAAGAAGTAAAATTGAAAAGTTAGAAAATAAAATAAAAATGTAAACTAAAGGAGATGACCAGTGCATTAAACAGATGTTACGACTCCTTGTTAAATTTATAGATGTGAAAGATTCCTTGAAATATGCATCATTAAAGATTAGAAGGTTATAAAGTTTCCTTTTATATAAGCTAAGTGATGTAATGTGGACAATTTTATTTATACCTTTATTTTTAGACAAGTTTTCTACTAAGGTAATTTGTTTATGAAAAAATTTGGTATGTTATGTAATTGTGTTATATACTATGAGTGAAAGGCAACTATTTTTTACACATTTAGTGGTTAATCTATGTTTGTTTAGTAATTCATGTGTTAATGTTTCATTCTTAATTTGGAATTTATTAATCTTCGTTTGTATAATTACACATTTAGTGGTTAATCTATGTTTGCTTTATTAATTCATGTGTTAATGTTTCATTCTTAATTTGGAATTTATTAATCTTTGTTTTTATAATTATGTGCATCTAAAATAAATTATGATTTATATAATGTCTATCCAAAAAATGTACTATCATATTACCATTTTCGTTTTTGCAATTTATTATCATATCATCCATATAATAAAACCAATACTTTATTTACAAATGTAGTTGAATAGGAGGTGTTGAAGCTTATAACAACGAAATTACACATTGAATCTTTAATCTTACAGTTCTTGCTTCTAAATTAAGAGGTATTTTTAAATCTCGATAGTTGTACATGTAGCTTTGAAGATGGGTTCAATTCTTAGCATGCTCAATTTTATTGTTTGGTAGAATTCAAACTTGGTATGTCAACTTTAATTGATTTGTCATTATGTTAGTTACAACTTAATTTGCATTTAGTAATTTACTTACTTTTAATTATATAGCTATATGGACAAAAGTTGGATGTCATAGCAAAAATGGTTCAATCAATACTTAAAAGTAGTGAAGAGTTTCACAAATTTTGTAAAAAATCAAATGTTTTTATGTAACACCCCATTACCACAAATTACATACCGGAACACCCAATGGATATTCTAGTATATAATCTATAATAATGGTGTATTAACTATCTCACCTTCACTTTGTAACATGACAACATATCTAACTTAGTCATGGCATCAACTACTGCACATAAACGTCACTAGATATTAAAAGCCAAATACCAAACTGTAATCATCATTTCATTTCATAAAACCGAACGTATTTACATCATAGCTTTTAAACATCCATACATATACATCATCATATCCTAATACAGAATATACTATAGGAAAAAGGAAAATATACAAAAAGACTATCTAAAGTCTTCAGTCTCAGCTGACCAACCTTTAAGCCATTTCTTCTTCACAAAAGTACAAGAATTATGATTCTTGTAATCTCTCAATCACTAATGTCTTCTCTCGGGCCTGAAATGTCAGCGTGCAATTTTGGGCGAGTTTTGCCAACTCAATGAGGTAACCATCATCGATGGTTCACTCAATTCAAGTAACACCTTATTACACATAACACATATTTCACATCTTTGCAATTTGTAAGAAATAACACATTTCACATTTTCATTCAAATACAAAGTACCAATGCATTTTAATTAGTAAAAAATATCACATGTTTTAAAATGCATATGCAATACACGTAAGACTCACTTTTACTTGTTATTGTTGTTGTTGTGACTGAGTGCCTTTTTACTAACCCATATCCCTTAGTGGATCTGTGTCAGAATAATGTCTCATATCTCTTTGTGGATACCGAGTACTTTCATAACTAAGCCTGAGGCTCTGATCACAATACGAGCTTTAAGCTCTTTACACTGGCAACTCCGATCACAACCGCCTTTATCTTTCATGCATTCATGTAATGGAATACTTCACATTCAGATACATATAATCAGTCACTTGATTTCAATTTTACTTTCACATTCACATACATCATCAGACCTTGGTTCGGCATTCCACAATAATGTGGAGTATCACTTATTCATTCAAATTCACATACAAAGAGCACTTTAATATTACATTCATCGAATCAGAATCATCGGACCTTTATATCCGAAACCCAACAATCAAATCACGTTCATAGATAATTCAAATCAGAAACTAAGCAAACAAATAATTAAGTGAGACAGTCTAGATTACTCACAGTTTACTCCTAAAGCTATTGCCTTGAAGTCCCGACAATATCAGGAAGTGGTCGATCTACTTATTCTTTTATATGCAATCATATACAAAATTCACACATTCAGATAAATAGTCAATCATAAGCACATTCATGAATGTATCATATATTATGCATGTTCAATGACAATTTCTTGGGTATGTTTCTTTAATACACTTTATAAGCAATTTCAACACCTTCCAAACATTCTTTAATCTCAAAAGCTCTTTACTCAACTTCCACCCAGAAATTGAAATTCTTAGAGATAGAATTAAAATTCATTTAAAACCAATAAAAGCATCATTACAATTCATGTACAGAACAAGAAAATTTGAAAACTCACTTACTTGATTCTTCAACAAATTCCAACAGTGAAAAAAACAAACAAGGCCTCGATGGTTAAACAGAAAACAAGAAATTTTCAGTGTTGGATGCTTTTGGTGGAGAAGAAAAGCGACAGCCCCTTTTCCATAATCAAACAAAACTTGTTTTCTTAATTCACTGCCACATGTCACTATTGCATGTGAGCCATTTGTCACTTATGAGTGCTGCCACATGTCACCATGTAATTGGTCCAAATTTTAATATTTTTCTTAATCCAAAAATACTCTAAATTTTTATAAATTTTTAACGCAAATTAGTCACAATTCATATTTTAAATCAATTAATTATACCCAAAAATGAATGCATGTACAATTATTATAATGTGTCCAAAAATAAATATTTACATATGTGTGAATATATTATAATGCATGAGCATGAAATGCACTTCTAATTTCTCACTGTACTCCCAATTCACTATTTTGGGGTCTAACCCCGAACATGGGATGTCATAATTCTCCCTTCCTTAAGAAATTTTGTCTTTGAAATTCTTAACTGATTGAGGAAATACGTGGGGATATTGCTTTCTCATATGTTCCTCGGTCTCTCACGTTGCTTCTTCAGTCGAGTGGTTTCTCCAAAGGACTTTGACCAATGGAATTACTCTATTTTTCAGTTGTTTTATCTTATAACCCACTATCTGAACTGGCTCTTCAACATAGCTTAGATTACTAGCAACCTCAATTTTTTGAGCCGATATTACATGTGTTAGATCATATCTGTATCTTCTTAATATGCTCACATGAAACACATTATGTAACTGAGACATTTCAGTAGGCAAAGCTAACTTGTATGCTAAAAGTCCAATTCTCTCAAGAATTTCATAAGGACTAATATATCTCGGGCTCAACTTGCCCTTTTTACCAAACCTCTGCACACCTTGTCAAGGTGACACTCCCAAAAATACTTTCTCCCTAACACTGTAATCCATATCGCGACGATGCTAATCCACACAACTTTTCTGTCTATCTTGAGCCGCTTTTATCCGACTTCGGATCAGTTTCACCTTATCTACTGTCTTTTGGATCAATTCAGGACCTTCTATCATTCTCAAACCTTCTTCATCCTAGTATAGAGGTGATTGACATTTTCTACCATACAGTGCCTCATATGGTGTGTGAATATACTATGATGCATGAGCATGAATTACACTTCTAATTTCTCATTGTACTCTCAATTCACTATTATTTATGGACTACAAATAATTTTCCATCTTATGGAAATTTGTCTGGATAGAGTACTGAAGGGTATATGACATGTCTTATGTATAACTATCAAACTCATTCAATGAGTCTATGAAGTAAAATACGTTATACGGGATAGAGTCGTTACTAGAAATATGGGCATAGATGACGAAGAAGCAAATTATTTAATGGCAAAGTAGAAGCTTTTTGGACTTATCAAGTGATTTGGATGAGTTTACACCTGGCAAACAACCAAGTAATAAAAGGCAAAAGTGAAGTGTTATTGATCTTAATTGGAATTTTAAAAAAAAAAGGCATTTTTTCAATTTTCTATATCGGAAGGAATTGTTATTAAGGCATAATCTTAATGTGATGCATATTGAAAAAATATTTATGAGAATATTTTAGGTACTTTGATGGGAATTGATGACAAATCGAAAGACACAGTTAAGTCTTATATTAGACTTGGAAGACATGAATATAAGAAAAGATTTGCATTTGAAAATAAGAGATAATAGGTCATATATCATTCCCCTTGCATATTACAACATGTCAAAAAAGGAGAAGCAAAATTTTTTTCAATTTCTTAAATCAGTCAAGTTTCCTTATGGGTATACATCTAATATAGCCTGTTGAGTCAATACTAATAAGGATAAAGTTTCAAGGTTGAAAAGTCATGATCGTCATGTACTTCTTCAATGATTACTTTCTGTTGGAATATGTGGGTGTTTGCTAAAGGATGTTTTCATAACTTTGGCATAATTGGTGAGTTTTTTAGGAAATTATGTTGTAAGACATTGAAAGTAAAAGAGTTTGGAAAAATAGAAAAAGACATAACTTTGATTCTATGTAAGCTTGAACTAGTACTCTCCCCCTCTTTTATGATGTTATGGCACATTTGGCAATTCACTTACCGTAAGAGGCAAAACTTTGTGGACCAGTTCAATTTCAATGAATGTACCCCATTAAAAGGTAATTTATATTAATTTCTACTATTTTTACTTAAGTTATTAGTTAGTAACAATTGTTAATGTTTTATATTTTGTTTAGGTTTTTAGGCTCTCGTAAGTGTTATGCACATAATAGAGCTCGACCTGGAAGTCCTATTGCAAAGGCTTATATAATGAATGCTTAACATTTTTTCTATGTACTTAAATGATGTTGAGACAAGACTTAATAAAGAAGAACGTAACTTTGATTTTGATCAAAATGGTTGCTTGTCAGTTTTCTCCCAAAAAGTATGGCCAATTGGAACCAAAAAATATATGATGTTAACTGAAGACAAACTCGAAATTGGTCATTGATATATTTCAAACAATTATGAGGAATTCAATTTATATATAGAGGATATATATTACTTTTCATTCATTATTTCATATTTAAATATAACATTCAACCTGTCTTTTCTGAAATCTATTTACTTCTTTAAATAAAGAGCACAAAGATGAGATTAAAGTAAAGGAATTGTTAACGTTGAAGGAAGACATAAGATTAACTTCCCATCATAGTTTAGGACTCAAGTTATTCATGGAATAGTATGAACTTATAGCAATATATAGGCGAGATTAACTTCTAGTGATATATTTTTGTACAAATAATATAGTTACATAACTATAAATTTCTATAGGCGATGACAAAATTATCTAATTTGATATGTGAGCCTTATATGTGTGAGAAAAATATACAAGTTATATTATTAATAGAGCAAGATTTCACGTAAAAGATCGTGATAATTGATTTAGAAGCTAAAATTATGGGGTTGTTGAGGGACAACATAACGACGATTTTATTGACTTATACGGTGTCATCTCAGAAATAATAAGAGTTGCATTACATCAAAGATAAAAAAGTTTTTTCTATTTAAAGGTAAATGGTTAATCTTGGTAAAAAAGAGATGAACATAAAAGTAAATGGCAATATTACTAGCATCAATGTTAGTAACACATGCTGTGATGACCATTTTATGCTTGCAAGTCAAGTGAAGCAAGTATTCTACCTCAACAACACTGTATTGGGCAGCAATTGGAAAGTTGCTCAAAAGTTTCAATACTGAAATCTTTTTAACTTTTGTGAAAGGAAAAAGGGTTCAATGGGTGAAGGTGGAGATGAATTATATCAAGACATTGAATTGGAGTTGAATAATGGAGCGGTATAAATAAAAGATGTAGATATATCATCATTCTATAGAAGAGATGTTGATCCCAATATATTATAAGAAAATGAAGTACAGACCACTCTTGTCGTACAAAGACACGAAGACCATATTCAGGATGAATTATAAAGACAATCATGATACTTTGGTCAAATATAATAGCGACAAAGAGTCAAATCATAATACAATCAATGATGATGATTTTCAAAATCTTGATTATGATGATTAAAAGTAATAAAAATGTTCTTTATATTGTTTGAAATGTAATATAGGTAACATTTATGTTAATGTGAATTACCGGTGATTGGGTTATGTTAATGTGCATTGTTGATGGTTGAATTATGTGTAAGCTTGTTGTTGATGGTTGACTTATGTTAATACGGATTATTAATAATTGAGTTATATTACTACGGATCATTGACGATTGAGTTATATTAATGCGGGTTGTTGATGATTTAGTTATGTCAATGTGGATTATTAATGATTGAGTTATGTTAATGTGACATGTTGATGATTGAGTTATGTTAATGCATGTTGTTGATGATTGATTTGTGTTCATGAGGAATGTTGGTGATTGAGTTATGTAATGCATGTTGTTGATGGTTGAGTTATGTTAATAAGGATTGTTGATGATTAAGTTATATTAATGTGAATTTTTGATAAGTGAATTATGCTAATGTGTATTGTTGATGGTTAACTTATGTTAATGCAGATTGTTAATGATTGAGTTAAGTTAATGTGATTAATGTTAATGCTTGAACGTATGTTTGTAATGATAATTGGATGTGTTGTAATGTTACTAAAATTTATGTTTGTTTTTACAGATATCTAATATAATGGAATCTAGTAAAAACAAAGGGAAGAAGGTGGCAAATATCGAAATTGTAGAATAGAGGGATCTGCAAATTCAACCAAATCAATCAGTTAGTGACATCAATTCAATTCCTAGCCAAAACAACATTCGACCTCAACCATCAATGAAATTAGTCAGTAACAACCCCATTCTTCCTCAAACAATAATAAATCAACCAGTACAGAGGGATCTACAAGTTTTTTAATCTTCAACACCTACAAATAGGCTTATGTTCAAATATATATTTATATATTTAATGCATATTTTTATCATTATTGATTTGCTATCAAGTTCCAATATTAATATTAAGAAAAGATGTAGAGGTATAATTAGAGGTTGTGAAGTGTAATAAATAAATGTTGCAATGAATAACAAGTTGTTAATACAGATTAATACTTTGCAAGGTAGTCCTATAGACAAAATCTAATTTGTAAAATTGCCAAGTGAGTTGGAGATTATTTCGAGAACAAAATTACCTTGCCTGAAGCATGCTAAGGACTTGAAGGAAGACAACTTGCTTGAAAATGCTTTGAATAAAGTTGCGATAATTTTTCAATTTATTTAACAATATGCAATATTATATCACTTATTTTAAGATTAATTACACTTTTACTTATTGTTCACAGAAGAAATTGAATATTGTAAATATTGAGAATCCCGATGTTTTAAACTGTATGACTTGATTATTGAAAAAAGGATCAAGGATCATCATTACATGTTCCAGAACGACTGTCTCAAGAAAATTGGAATAATTTGTGTCATTATTGAGCCTCTCTCAAACTTCAAGTTTGTTTTCTTTCCCTTCACACTTGCTTCTACTTGTTAGATGATTTAGTGACTACCTAATCTTTTTTTCTTTATTCAGGAAAAATTTGATAAGACAAAGGTCAATAAAGGAGAAATGAAAAAACTTCACAATCAAGGGTCCAAATCATTCGTAGTCATCAGAAATGAAGATGTGAGATCCTTGTTTATAAGTTATAATTATCAATAAACATTATATTATTTATTGTGCTTAACATTTTTCTTTCATAAAATAAAGTAAGGAGGAACTATATGGATAAGAGTGTGATAGGATCACAATATACAAAATCACTCACTATAAGGAAGGTCAAGGGTGGATGTCAGAAAAAAGCAGAAAATATCTATGTAAATATAAAGATTTTTTTAATATTTAAGTTTATTTATTTATGTAATACTAACTAATAATATTTGCATTGGATATTGGTTTTGTTTTTGTTTTTTTAATTTTAGAATAAGATGCAAGAGTTCTTATATAAATCAATGTTTGAGGAGAATGAGGTTAATATAGAAGACATTTGCAATACTACACTTGATACACGTTCTACACTTGATACACGTTCTAATATCAAAGGTCTTGACTCTTGGCTTTGGCCCTAAACCAAATGTTTCAACCTCATCAAAATTCACATACGTTTAACAATTTCAAGAGTAAAACAAGATGCTTAAGGCTATAGTTCAATATACTTGAAAAAAGTTAGCCAAGCATGATAAGTACTTAGACAAATACTTAGCCCGAATTATAATAGCAGTGAAGATGAAAGTAAACGGTATTAATTACATCTCTTTTTTTTTGTTAATTCATGTTTGTATTATAATTTAAATTTAATACCTTTTTCTCGGATTACATAATTGAAGAAGATGCAACAACTAAGCGATAATGTCCTGAACGGTTAAGTTTGGTGATGTTTATTATACAATATTGTTTCAATAATCACAATATTTTAACTAAGCCTTTTGGATTATTACATGGTCATCAACATCTTTTTTTTTTGTTAATCTCAATATTTATAATTTGTAAATGAGTCACTGTATTTATTATTTTTGTATATAAGAATTGTTGAAGTTGTAATTAAAATATATCCAAAAAAATTTAATGATATTTTATTTTTTATATACAATGCTTCAAATTATCAATTATATTTGTACAATTTTTTTGTATAACAAATAAACAATAAAAATTTATCAATACAATATAACAATAATATGAATTAAAAATGTAACAAATAATTTATTCCAAAATGTATAACATTTCGTTAAAACATAGATAAAAAATTTGGCTATATTTTACAAAACATAGTTAAAAATATTTGGCCATATTTATCATAGCCAAAAGTTTTTATCTATAAATAATAAGCGTAACCAAACCAATCGGTGACGATTCCTTAAAACACCGTTAATAATTTTTCTATGAAAATAAAGAGTGACCAAAAACTATTAGCTACTATTAACACAGAATGATGTTTATAGTTTTCAACTACAAGGATTTGAAGAGGTTTTGGGCAATAGAACCAAATCGTCCCAAATTACTATTACTGACAATTTTTTAACCTTTAGCTACAATTTTTTTAATGGCCAATGATCAACTTTGTCGAAGCGTAGGCTTCGGGCTTTTTTTTTTTTTTTGGTTGCAATGTGGAAATTGTAGCTAAAACGTTAACTTTTGATGGCCATTTCACTCTTAGGCAATGATTCACTTTTTGGCCATGATTTTCAAAATCAAAGCTAAAAACTATAACAAAGTAGCC
>JAOSBN010114667.1:0-10099 GCA_027563595.1 Erythroxylum suave
TTGGGCAACATGTTTACAAGTTATGAAATGCATGTTATATGGGTTTGGTTTGGTCCCTTAAGTATGTCAAGTGCACTCTAACTTAAGGCTTCTCGCAAGGGCGGGGCCCTAACACTTATGGTATCAGAGCGACCAGGTTTCGGTTCAGGTTTTCAACTAGGCTTAGGTCCAGGTTTGCGAATAGGTTTAGGCATGAAAAGGGTAGTTTAGGACATGAAATGAACATGCATCGTTTTAAATGAACAATTTGCATTGTTTTCATAATTTGAAATTTTTTTGTACGTTTTGAACTGTTTTGCACACTTTGAAACTATTTTGCATGAACTAAAGATTTTCATCGGTTTTATATTGAAGGAGTGATTATGCCGCCTTGAAAAAGAACTCGAGGAACTTTGACTCGATCTAGCTCTCGCCAAGGGAGCACCTATGAATCCTATGTCCCACAAGATGCAGGGACACATTCCTAATTCTAAGGCACCTAGTGTGCAACATGAGGTGCCTCCACCGCCTCCTCATACGCCTCAAACAAACCCCATGGATTTGCGATTCTTTCTGGCCTTTGCTCATGCTTTCTCATATGCCATAGGCTAAGGGTCTCAAGTTCCGATGCAAGCGCCAGTGGAGAGGACTAAACAATATGATAAGCTCTGCAAGTATGGAGCTGTAGATTTTAACGGAGCTACAAATCCAGAAGAAGCTGAAGCCTAGTTGAAGAGGACTGAAAGGCTGATTCAGATGAAGTGCTCTGAAGAGGAGAAGTTAGATTATGCAGCGAGCTTGTTATAGGGGAACGCACTTCACTAGTGGGAATCAATGCCCCACAGTCAAGATATGCCTCCGGTGCTATCATGGAGGGACTTTTTGGAAGCTTTTAGGAGGAAATACTTCTCGAGGGTCTATATTCAAGAGAAGGCCAGGGAGTTTCTAAATCTCACTCAAAGGGAGATGAGCGTGAGTGAGTATGAACTGAAGTTTATTCAGCTTTCCCGATATGCAGCCAACATTGTGGCAAATGAGGAAGACAAGTGCCATAAGTTTGAGGGAGTTCTTCATCTAGGGATCAAGGAGAAAGTTTTGATCCATAATTTCTGAGACTACCAGCAGTTGGTAGATGCTGCACTCTAGGCTGAGAAGTTGGAGAATATCAAGTATGAGGTGAGTAGGAAGAGGAAAAGCCAAAAGCAGTCTTCCAGGAAGGGGGTAAGTGCTCCAATACCTGAAAGGGGTGTGAAGAGCTTCCGCACACAAACTAAGACGGGTAGTAGTGCCTTTACTAAGAACAAGCAAGCAAGGGTAGTGTCAGTGCAAGCTTCAACAGTAGGAGGCAATAGCAAGGTAGAGAGGAGCAGGAACATGAACCCCCAATGTAAGCATTGTGGGAAGTTGCACAGGGGAGAGTGCTTCAAGTTACTAGGGGCATGCTTTCGAAGTGGAGAGAAGGGACATATGATCAGGGACTGTCCTCAAGTAACAAGGCAGGAGGGGTCGGGGTTACAAGCCCCAAGGAGAACAGAAACAGTGGGAACCCAGCCAACCACTAAAGTGGTCAGTCCTGGAGCTGCAAAGAAGGCTATTCCTCCAGGAAGGCCAAGGGGCCAGGCACAGGCAAGAGTATTTGCCATGACAAGGGAGGAAGCAGCAGCTACACCAAAGATTATCACGGGTATGGCCTAGTTATTTAATTCAGCAGTTTATTTACTAATTGATTCTGGTTCCACGCATTCTTTTGTTTCTACAAGTATGATTCTACCTGGTGTGAATTCAGTGCCTTTAAATAATCCTTTGCTTGTTAGTACACCTTTGGGTAGGAATGTTGTAATCAGTCAAGTATATAAAAGTTGTGAGCTCTTCATTGATGGTGATAGACTGGTAGTTGATTTACTACCTCTAGACTTAAAAGGCTTAGATGTTATACTTGGAATGGATGTTATGGAAAAATATCATGCAAAGTTGGATTGTGGCCTTAAGGAGGTGGAATTTGACTTGAGTAATGGTGATTTTAGAGGGGACAAGAAAGTGCCACCACTAAGAATTATTTCTACTTTACTAGCTAACAGGATGATGAAGAAGGGGTGTGAAGCCTTCTTGGCGCACGTTTTGGACTCTGATGTGGAGGAAGGGAGGTTAAAGGATTTTTCAGCTTTGAGGGAATTTCATGATGTATTCCCAGAGGACTTACCTGGTTTGCCACTGGTAAGGGAAATCGGGTTTGCCATCGACTTGATTCTCGGAACTGAACCCATTTTTGTACCACCGTATGGGATGGCTCCAGCTGAGCTAAAGGAGCTTAAGGAACAGTTGGAGGAACAGTTAGAGAAGGGGTGTATAAGGCCAAGTTCGTCAACTTGGGAAGCGCCTGTTCTATTTGTCAAGAAGAAGGATGGAACATAGCGGATGTGTATTGATTACTAGGACCCAACAAGGTGACCATTAAAAATAAGTATCCTTTGCCACGAATAGATGATCTGTTTGACCAACTGCAGGGAGCAAGGGTCTTTTCCAAGATTGATCTCAGATTGGGCTATCATCAGCTCAGAATTAGAGAATCTGATGTAAATAAGACAGCTTTCAGGACACGTTATAGGCATTATAAGTTCTTAGTTATGCCTTTTGGTTTAACCAATGCTCCAGCAGCATTCATGGATCTTATAAATAGGTCTTCAAGGAGTATCTGGATCAGTTTGTCATAGTGTTTATAGATGACATTCTGGTGTACTCCAAGAGTGAAGAGGAACATGAGGAACATCTCAAGATAGTGTTGCAGACACTCAGGTAGAGGGAACTTTATGCCAAATTCAATTTCTTTGGACAAGTAATTTCTGAGAATGGGATACATGTTGATCCAAAGAAAATTGAAGCAGTGGTGAAGTGGCATGCACCCAAGACAGTGACAGAAGTGAGGAGTTTTCTAGATCTAGCAGGTTACTATAGGAGCTTTGTGGAAGGATTCTTTATGATTGTTGCTCCACTAACTAGGTTATTGAGGAAGAATCAGAAGTTTATCTGGAGTGATGAGTGCCAGAAGAGCTTCGAGGAGCTTAAGTACAGATTGACAAGTGCTCCAATTCTTACTTTTCCTATGGGAGATGAGGGTTATACAGTGTATAGTGATGCTTCAAGAAAGGGTTTGGGTTGTGTATTGATGCAAGGAGACAAGGTATAGCAAATGCCTCGCGGCAGCTAAAGGCTTATGAGTTAAATTATCTGACCAATGATTTGGAATTGGCAGCAGTGATTTTTTCCTTAAAGATTTGGAGACGTTATCTGTATGGGATTCAGACAAGGATCTTTACTGACCATAAAAGTCTTAAGTACTTACTGAGTCAGAAAGAGCTAAATTTAAGACAGAGAAGGTGGATTGAGTTCTTTAAGGATTATGATTTGTTGATTGAGTACCATCCAGGCAAGGTAAATTTTGTGGCAGATGCCTTGAGTAGAAAATCATTAATAGCCCATGTTCAGACGGTTTATATGCCGTTATTGGAAGAGATGGCTAAGCTTAGGATAAGTTTGAAATAAGAGGAACCTTATTTTATTTTTGCTACCTTCAGAGTGAGATTGATACTTAGAGAGAAGGATAGGGAGTTACAAGCACAAGATGCAGAATTGAGGAAGCTTTGAAAAGGAATTTAGAATGGAAAAAAGTCTGAAGTGGTAGTGAGGGATGATGGACTCGTGACTGTAGGGTATAGGCTTTGTATACCAAATGTTAAAGAGGTGAAGGATGAGATACTGGATGAGGCACGCAATGCGCCTTATGCCATGCACCCAGGTGGCAACAGGATGTACAAAGATTTGAAAGAGCATTTCTGGTAGAAAGGCATGAAGAAGGATGTAGCAGAATATGCAAGTAAGTGTCTAGTGTGTCAAAAAGTTAAGGCTGAACACCAGGCACCTTTAGGCAAGTTAAGGCCATTGTCCATTCTTGAGTGGAAGTGGCAAAGGGTAACCATACATTTTCTAATGGGTTTGCCCAAGACCAATAGGAAGCATGATGCCATATGGGTAATTATTGACCAATTGACAAAGTCAGCCCATTTTCTGGCAATTAAACAGACTGATTCTTTGTATGTGTTAGCAAAGAAGTATATTGATGAGATAGTGAGATTACATGGAATTCCTGACTCTATAGTTTCTGACAGAGATCCTCGGTTTACTTCACGATTCTAGGGAAGTTTACAAGAGGTTGTAGGAACCAAGTTGAGTTTTAGTACTGCTTTTCACTCTCAGAAAAATGGTCAATCTGAGAGGATCATTTAGACCCTTGAGGGAATGCTCAGGGCATATGTGATGGATTTCAAAGGAGCTTAGGATGAGCATTTGCTATTGGTCGAATTTGCTTACAATAATTTGTACCATTCAACATTCAGTTGGCTCCTTATGAAGCGTTGTGTAGGAGGAGATGTAGAATTCCTATATGTTGGGATGGAGAAGGAGAAAGGAATCTAATAGGACCAGAATCGGTTCGAATGAAAGTTAACAACAACTTAGTTAAGCAAAGGCTTAAGGCGGCTCAGGATAGAATGAAAAGCTATATTGATGCACATTGAAAGGAAATGGACTATAAAGTCGGTGAGAAGGTCTTCCTTAAGACAACTCCTTAGAAAGGATTCATGAGATTTGGCAAGAAGGGCAAATTAAGCTCAAGATATGTGGGTCTTTACAAAATTATTGAGAGAATTGGACCATTAGCCTATAGGTTGGCATTACCACCAGAATTATCCCAGATTCATGATTTCTTCCATGTTTCATGTTGAGGAGATATAGATTAGATCCCTCTCACATCATTTAGACCTCTGAGGTTTAGTTAAGAGATGATCTGAGTTATAGGCATCCACACAACAAAGGGTAAACTTATCGTTTTGCCCTTATGCTGGTTTTTCCTTCTAGATCTCCCGTTTTACTTTATATGGTGATTAACACACAAAATCTCATCTTGGTGTTAAGACTTGATGGTTAGCTAGTCCATCAAACTACTGGCACCAGTTTAATCACCAAATCTCCTTAAATCATCTAGAAGTGATGATATCACTATAAACTCTTTATTTGAGTGAATGTTCCCTAATACCTGTTTTAATTAATAATTCCAACATGCAAACATTGGATTAATACTATGTAAAAATCCATTCTGATCATATCAAGAATTATAATGAAACACATACGAGTTAACCACTCATCAAGATTGTGGTTCATAATAAGCCAATGCTTAAGTTGTATGTTTTAAGATTAAAGTAACGACACATTTTGTTCTTGAAAACATACTTGATTCCAGATTCATTTAATAATGCCATTATTGATAGTCAACTACTATCATGATATGAAACTCATCATTCCCTTGAAGAAAACTCCTTTACTTATGTTGAGATAAATAACAACACTATAGTCTAAACCATAATCAAGAAACCAACTTGATTATTCAACTATGAATCTATTAATTTTGGTTCTAATAATATACATGTTTTCCATACATCTCTATGTATAAGTACATTACTTATAAAAGAATCTTGGTACCTTATGACTAGACATGTAATGCTTATTAAAACTGGACTCTTTTATTTTATTAATAATAAATACTTCCATTACAAAACTGTAATTGAAGAAGATTAAGGTACATGTAAATATACTTGCTTTCCAGGGCACTATATTTACATAACTCCAACAATCCCCCACTTTCCCTAAAGCAAGTTTGACATATCCCTCATTTCCATCCCTGCTAGGTGACCCTCAAAGCTCTTTTGAGACAGCTTCCTTGTAAATGGATCAGCAAGGTTTTGCTTCATGGGAATCTTTACCATATCCAGCTCTCCACATTGTATTATCTCCCATATGAGAAGATACTTTTGCTCAATATGTATGGCAGCTTTATGATTCCGAGGTTCTTTAGAATTAGCCAATGCCCCACTATTATCATAATAAAGTGTAATGAATTTTTCTGCCTCTGGAACTACCTCCAAATCATTTAGGAGCTTTGGGTGCCAAACTACTTCCGTTAGTGCTTCACAAGCAGCAGCATACTTAGCCTCCATAGTCGAATCAGCAATAGAAGATTGCTTGACACTCCTCCAGATAATGGCTCCACCTCTTAAAGTAAATATAAAACCAGAAGTTGATTTCCTTGAATCAATATCTGATTGGAAATCAGAATCTGTCTTTCCTGTTAGAATAAGATTACTCCCAGAGTAAACAAGCATTAAGTTCTTCGTCATACGAAAGTATTTAAGTATACACTTAACCACGACCCAATGTCCCATTCCTGGATTGGACTGAAATCTACTTACCAGCCTTACTGCATAACAGATATATATCCGATCTAGTGCAAAGCATTGCATACATCAAATTTCCAACTGTCGAAGCATATGGAATGTTATGCATGCGTTTAACCTCCTCTTGGGTTTTAGGTGCTTGTCCCTTTGAATGTTTGATTCCATGTCTAGTAGGTGTGAAACCCCTCTTGGAATCTTGCATGGTGAACTTATTGAGCATATTCTCAATGTAGGTTAATTGAGACAAGGCTATCTATTTTTTCTTACGATCCCTTATAAGTTTGATCCCTATAACATAGTTAACCTCTCCCGAATCCTTCATTGAAAACTATTCATTCAGCCATCCCTTAGTTGTAGATAACATTCCCACATCATTCCCAATGAGCAGAATGCCATTAACATACAGGATTAGGAAAGTAACCTTACCTTCTTGTATTCTTTTATAAACACAAGGCTCATCTAGTTTTT
Source organism: Erythroxylum suave (assembly GCA_027563595.1). Classification (NCBI taxonomy): domain Eukaryota; kingdom Viridiplantae; phylum Streptophyta; class Magnoliopsida; order Malpighiales; family Erythroxylaceae; genus Erythroxylum; species Erythroxylum suave. The sequence continues at coordinate 6,732 of JAOSBN010114667.1, forward strand.
GTATGAACCCATAGGTTTTTATATATTTATCAACCCTAATGCTCCAAGACCTAGATGCTTGCTTAAGTCCATAAACGGGCCTTTGCAACTTGCATACCTTATGCTCATTTCTTGTCTTAATGAAACATTCTGGTTAGGCTATATAAATGGTCTCCTCAAGATCCCCATTAAGAAATATGGTCTTGACATCCATTTGCCATATTTCATAATCCAAATGGGCTGCTATGGCCAAAATAATCCTAATGGACTTAAACATGGCAATCGAAGAAAAAGTCTCCTCATAGTCTATACCCTCTTTTTGAGTATATCCTTTAGCTGTCAATCTAGCTTTAAAGGTATCTACCTTTCCATCCAATCCTCTTTCCCTTTTGTAGATCTATTTACACCTTATGGTTTTTATATCTAGTGGTAAATCTATAAGGACCCAGACTTCATTAGTGTATATGGATTCTATTTCCCATTCCATCGCTTTGAGCCATTTTTTTACATCAACATCATTAATAGCCTAAGTATACTTAATAGGATCCGTTTCTTCTTGGTCTTAGATGCCAATTAAGCCTTCTCCTAGACCTAGATACCTATCTGGCTGTCTCATAACCCTCCCATTATGTCTAGGCACAACTTGATGTTCAAGTTGTACTGATTCAACTCCTGAATCCATTTCGACATCTTATTTTGTTATATCCATATTAGCTCTTGGTTTGGATAAAATAGCTAACTCCTTTAATACTACTTCACTTCTTCCTTTTTGATTTCTCACAAACTCTTCCTCTAAAAAGGTCACATTTCTCGAGACAAATATCTTCCTATCCTGAGGAGTGTAAAAATAGTGCGCTCAAGTTCCCTATAGGATATCCTACAAACAAACATACTTATGGCCTTGGTTCCATCTTTGTGGATTCAGACTTTAGAACATGAGCTAGGTAGCCCCAAGTCCTTAAGTGCGTCAATGAAGGTACTTGGCTAGTCCACAACTCCCTAGGTGTTTTAGCCACCAATTTGGATGGAGTAAAGTTAAGAAGATACGTTGCTCTTTGTATGGCATATCCCCAGAATGATTCTAGAAGGCTAGCATAGGACATCATTGATCTTACTGTTTCCAATAGACTCCTATTTCTCCTCTAGGCTACACCATTCTGTTGAGGTGTTAGAGGAGCTGACAAATTGGAAAAAATTCCATTGTCAATTAGATATTACTGGAACTCTCCAGATAAGTACTCGCCACCTCGATCCGATCGAAGTTGTTTTAATAGCTTGCCTAGTTACTTCTCAGCTTCAACTTTAAATTCTTTAATTTTTTCAAAAGATTTACTCTTTGTCTGCATTAAATACAAATAGCCATGTCTTGAGTAATCATCTATAAAAGTTATGAAATATTCATAACCTCCTCTAGCTTGTATGTTCATGGGCCCACACACTTCAGCATGTACTAGGTCCAACGTGGATTCAGGTTTGGTTCCTTTAGAAGGAAACGAGGCTTTGGTCATTTTTCCTTCAATACAAGATTCACAGGTGGGTAATGGATCACTATCCAAGCCCATAAGGATCCCACCTTTTACTAACCTGTCAAGTCTTTTCTGATTGATATGACCCATTCTTAAGTGCCACCGATATTTTGAATTAATACTAGAGTCAATGGATTGTCTTGGTTTTATCAATTCTGTGACGTTCAGTAAGCCTGACATAGGTTCTATAAAGAAAAATTCCTATTTAATTATCGCATCACAAATAAAATCCTTATTCTCATGTACTGAAACAACTTTTCTAAAATATAAGGAATAACTAGATTTTATTAGACAAAAAACAAAAATCATTTTCCTTACAATCATTAGCATATAATAAACATCCTCCAAATATAACCTATGACAACTAAGAAAGTCCAAGATAACTACTCCTATTGATTCTGCTGAAATATAGGAACCATCTGCTATCTTGACTTGAAACTAGCCTTTAGGTAGTCTTCTCCTTTGCTAGAACCCCTGCAATGAATTGCAAACATGGTTAGTAGCTCCTGAATCTAATATCCAAGAAATAGATAAATCTGCCACATTTCTAGTTCCTAACAAACTTCAGAAACCCATACCTTCTTTGCTTTTGAGGGACTCAAGGTAGACTTGATAGTTTCTTTTCCAGTGGCCCATCTCATCACAGTGGAAACACTTTCCTTTGATATTCTCTTTGGCCTGCTTTTTCATGGGTTTAGCCTTAACCCCTGTTTGAGCCTTCTTTCTTATTGGACCCTTCTTCTTCTGCTTGCCCTTACCCTTGGGCTTTGAAGAAGATGCTATATTAGCTTTGGGCCTATGAGCTTTGATATTCAATATCTCCTCCGCGCTCTAGAGGGTATTCATTAACTCACTCAAGGTGTAATCCTTGTTGTTGAGCTCATAGTCCAACTTAAAATGCTGAAAAGAAGAGTTTAAGCTATTGATGATAATTATCATTATAATTATCATTTGTGTGTTTGCATCCATATCCTCCCTAAGCATGTCAGCCTCAGTGACCACAGAGATTACCTTCTTCATGTAATCCCACAACGGTTCACCAAGTTTCTGTCTAAGATTATGAAAGATTTGAATAGCTTTTACTCTTGCAGACCTAGTCCTCACACCAAACATCTCATATAGGTGATGGACCATTGAACTAGTAGTTTTCATACAAGCAATTTGCTTTTGCAACATGCCGCTGACAGAAGCTAGAATATAACACTTCGTAGTCTTGTCAGCATTCTACCAATGCTCATGTTGTTGGACTATCTCAGGAGTTGAATCTCCACCTAGAGGTGTAGGCTCATTTTCAGTTAACGCCCACAAAATGCGTTCATATTGAGGAACAATGTCAAGGTTGCGTCTCCATTCATTAAAATTTTTTCTGTTTTCCAATTTGTTATTTGTTAAGAGTAGGGTGAGTGGACTCATTTTGTGGTTGATAATGTCTAAAAATATAAATTATTAAAACATGAGCATACTAGTAAAAAATATTAGAACTTTGTATAAAATCATGATGCATGTATGCATAATGATAGTTTTAACAAAACTTAAAAATTAAAACATTATACGAATATTTTTGTCATCTATAATAGGCTAAGTAACAGTGGGCTATCATATCCATTAAAAGAAAACTTGGGACCCTCCCGCTCAAACTACCAAGCATCTCATGCCTAACTTTTTGGGAAGCATCATAATTTAGTCCATACGTTTACCAATAGAGCTATGGTAGGCAGTTTATTGATAAAAAAATGTTGACTGTTTAACTATTTGATTCGTTCACTAAAGATACTTACAAATCATACCTTGGTGGGAGGTCACATTTGCTACCAATAAGTGGACTTATCCTTAAGGAGACCTAAACCATGCAAGATCTAGGAT
>JAOSBN010114668.1:0-10098 GCA_027563595.1 Erythroxylum suave
TGTAATTGATTAATTACAATATAATTAATTAATTAAAATATGATAAATTTTTATTTCTCAATATTTTTACAAACCAATCACTATCAATGGTAATGGTAATCATTCCTTCCTCTTAACCAACCATCATAATTATAATGATAATATCCATTCCCATTCCTCACTATATTCATTCTCATTCCTATTACCATTCTTCTACGCGACCCAACCGCCCCCTAAGTGTACTAAAGGATGATAAAGATAAACTTGTACAATATACAAATAGATATGAATACTTCTTCGCATTTATTTTAGCTACTACATGTTATTCCTTTTTATTTTATTTTATTTTATTTTTTCTTTTCTTTTCTTTTCTTTTTATTTTGTTCTTTTTCTTTTGATGTTCTCCTTTTTTCATAAAAAAATAATGGAAAGAAAACAACAACTATATGTAATGTGCTGTTAACTTGTTATTCCATACTAAGTATCAGTTAGCACTTTAACTTTTGATTGGGTAAGCTAATGGGGTTTATGGATTTTAAAATTAGGTGATTTCAAGAAACAAAAGGTTGAAGGCTCAATGGGCTAGTAGGGGATAATAAAAGGGTAGGTCATTTTTACCAAAAAGTTAAAATAAGAAGGCCTTAATCATTTCTATTTAGCATACATCTAGTAGATTTAAACTAATTCAAAGCAAATTCTAAAGGTAATTACCTAAGGAAGCATCATACAAACAAATAAATGAAATGACTATAGAATGAAATCATAAAGGCTCAATTCCTCACATAGACTCAAATGAAAATCCATTATGCTGTTATACATTACCTTATTGTTCAAGTGTCAAGTTCTGAGTAAGCTTATGTACACTTTCATCACTCCAATTGGTTCACTCTCCACTCAAGTAGCCTAATTTAAGTTCACGAATGCATTTAATCTCATTCCAGCTAGCATGATTGAAAATCATGGAAACACATTCACAAAGATTCAAATGTAAAGGAAATGACTCACCTAATACTAACAACCTAATGTGCATCCTAAATGACAAGCAAAATGTAAATATAGTTGCAAAGACTACCTCCCCATACTTGATCAAAACATTGTCGTCAATGTGCAAAAGAGAACATCCAAAACCAACAAACAATGCTATGAAAAAAAAACACAAAACAAAAATAGAATTATTTAAGAGATTAAGGGTAAGATGGGCTTATGGTGGTGGTGCCGATGGAAGTGGCACGTTTGTCCTCTCTTCTTTTGGTCCTCCAACAAGCTATGATGCACAATAAATCTCCAAGTAACCTCAAAACATATCATTAGGGACCTAAACAACAAAAGAATGAAGTTTAAAATGTAAAACCAGTTAAACCAAACTAGATGTTATCAAATGAAAACAACTCCATACTAACACAAAGAAAAACAAATGAAAGACAATTATGCTAAGTTAAGGTCATTAGCTTGACCATTCCATATGAAGTCATAAAAGAGTCAGTTAAAGGCAAGAAAGTAGTTCCCTTTCTTGCGAGAATGGCCCTCCAAAGTAAAGCTTGCATCTATGCCCCTTAACCTTAAAAGTTTCACCCTTTTCATTTTCTAATTCCAACACTCATCAGGGAAACACTTGACTAACCTTGAATAGGCCACTCCATCTCAAATTGAGCTTTCTAGGAAATAAACAAAGTCGTGAATTGAATAAAAGCACTAAGTCCCCACTCCTAAATTCCTTCTTCTTAATATGGCCATTATGCCACTTATTAGCCCTTTCTTTGTACAACTTGGCATTTTCATATGCATCATATCTTAATTCTTCTAATTCATCAAGTTATAACAATCTCTTTTCTCCTGATAGCTTCCAATCCATGTTCAATTTTCTAATTGCCTAACAGGCTCTATGCTTCAACTCCAATGGTAAATGGAAAGTCTTGCAATACATAAGTTGATATGGTGTAAAGCTTATGGGAGTTTTGAAAACCGTCTTGTAAGCCCATAATGCATCATCCAACTTCAAAACCCAATCTTTCTTTGAATTGCTCGCCACCTTCTCCAAAATCTTCTTCAATTCTGTATTCACCACCTCCACTTAGCCACTCTTTTGCAGGTGGTAAGGGGTTGCCACTCTATAATGAACATTATATTTTCTCAAAAGAGCCTCAAAGTTTTGTTGCAAAAGTGGCTCCCTCCATCACTTATGATAGCTCTAGGCACCCTAATTCAAGTAAAGATCTCCTTAATGAATTGTTGCAACACCTGGCTATCATTTGTTGTAGTAGCTATTGCTTCAACCTACTTAGACACATAATCAACTCCAACCAATATATGAGTTACCTAGGGAAGATGAGAATGGTCCCATGAAATCCAAGCCCCACACATCAAATATCTCCACCTCTATGATGTTTAAAAGTGGCATCTCATCTCTCTTCAAAATATTTCCCACTCTTTGGCACCTATCATAATGTAATAGAAAATCTTAGGCATCCTTGAACAAGTTTGGCCAATAGAATCCACACTCCAAAATGTGAGAAGTTGTCTTGTTCGCTCTATAGTGTCCGCTATAAACTAAACTATAACACTAGGTCAAAACTTTAGGCATTTCATCTTCAGGGATACACCTATAGATCAAACTATTAGCAAATATTTTATATAACATAGGTTCATCCCTAATATAGTGAGAACACTGAAATAAGAACTGCGTTGTTGCGAGAGATTGGGGGGAAGAATAATACCTAAGAGATAATTGATAATATCCACAAACCAAGGATGGAAAGGATTTTCTACCATCATTAAAGCCTAGTCAGGAAAATGCTCTTCAATTTCCTCTTCTTCCTCATTTTTTTTCTATTTAAGTCTCCATTGGTGGTCCACCATAAAATTTTCTACTCCTTTCTTATCCTTAATCTCAATGTTGAATTCTTATAATAGAAGCACCCATCGGATGAGCCTAGCCTTGGCATCCTTCTTTGCAAAAAATAACACAATATTGCATGATTTGTAAAAACATTAACTTGTGGGCCCAAAATGTAAGAACAAAATTTTTCACATTAAAATACCACTACAAGCAACTCGTTCTCAATGGTGGTGTAGTTTGGTTATGCTCTTATCAAGGTCTTGCTGGCATTGTAAATTGCATGTAACTTCTTCTCCTTCCACTGTCTGAGTGCACAACCAAAGGCATGTCGCCTGCATCATACATGATCTTGAAAGGAAATGACCAATCTGGTGTTGTCAAAATAGATGTTTTTGTAAGTGTCACCTTTAACTTATTAAAAGCATCTAAATAATCATCATCAAACATAAAAGGCACATCTTTAACTAACAAGTTAGTTAATGGTCTAGCAATAAGAGAAAAATCCTTGGTGAACCATCTATAGGACCTAGCATGACCAAGGAATGCTCAAATGCCCTTAATGTTGGTAGAAGATGGAAGCTTTTCAATCACTTTAGTCTTAGCTTGATCTACCTCAATCCCTTGCATGAGATCTTATGGCCCAAAACAATTCCCTCTTGGACCATGAAATGAAAATTTTCCTAGTTCATGACTAAATAAGACTCCTCGCATCTTTGTATCACTTTATCCAAATTAAACAAACAATGATCAAAAGAGTCTCTAAAAACAAAGAAGTCATCCATAAATACCTCAATGAAGTCCTCATTCATATTTTTAAAGATGAACATCATGCACCTTTGGAATATGGCTGGTGCATTGCATAGACCAAAAGGCATCCTCTTGTAAGCAAAGTCCTATAAGGACAAGTGACAGTGAATTCTCTTGGTCTTGTAGGTATATGAACACCTGATTGTATCCTAAATATCCATCAAGAAAGTAATAAAAAGCATAGCTAGCCACCCTCTCAAGCATTTGGTCCATAAAAGGTAATGGAAAATGGCCTTTCTTGGTGGCCAAATTAAGCTTTTTATAATCAATACACACTCTACAACCTATGATGGTCCTAATGGAATATGTTCACCTTTTTCATTCTCCATCACTATCATGCCTCCTTTCTTAGGCACGCATTGCACTAAACTTACCCCCTTACTATCTGAAATTGGGTATATAATACCTACATCTGAAAGCTTCACCACTTCCTTCTTCATAACCTCTTGTATGTTTGGATTTAACCTTCTTTGTCTCTCCTTCACTATCTTGCATCCTTCTTCAAGGTTAATCCTGTGCATCACCACATTAGGGCTAATCCCCCTAATATAAGAAATTTACCAACATATGGCTCTCATCCTCTTCTTAATGGTCTCTACCACTTTATTTTCTTGCTCAACATTCAATTGCCTAAAAATGATGATGGGTAAGGTGTGGTCCTTACCTAAAATTGTGTATCTCAGGTGAGAAGGTAAAGGTTTTAGTTCTAAATAGGAGGCTTTACAATGGAGAGTGGTGTGGATGCATATCCTCTCTTTAACTTCTCTTGGTCATCCTCCTCGCAGAATTCCTCATCACTTACACTCTTATGCCTATGCACTTTAATAATTTTCTCAACTTCCTTTTCAGTTCCCTTCTCAACGTCCTTCCCACAACATCAATCTTCATACAAGCACTTCCATCCACTGGTTTCTTCAAAGATTTAGTCATATTGAATTCAACCTACTCATCACCAATTCTCAAACTTAGTTTTCCTTTATGTAAATCAACTAATACCCTACCAGTATTCATAAAGGGCCTACTCAAAATCAATGGACAATTCCTATCTTCTTTAAAATCTAACACAACAAAATCAACAGCAATTATAAATTTATCCACTTTCACCAGAACGTCTTCTACTACCCTAAATGGTCTTTTGATGGACCGATCTGTAAGTTGGATAAGCATGGATGTAGGTTTGATGTCTTCTAGCCCCAATTTCTTGAAAATAGACAAAGCCATCAAGTTAATACTTGTGCCTAAATCACATAAGCATTTAGAAAATTCAAAATCACCAACAACATATAGAATAGTAAAACTCCTTGAATCTTATAGTTTTGAAGGCATTACGCTTATGATGATCAAACTGTAATTCTCCATCAAGTTCACCGTCTGATTGCCCACCCAAATGTGTTTGTCTGTCAATATGTCCTTGACAAACTTTGCATACTTGGGCTGTTGGGACCCCACCCTTGCGAGTCACGTGTCCGACGTCCTAAGTGACATCTGGACGTGCATTCCACAAAGGTGGCGTGCCCACCGCAGCCAATCCTTAAAGTGGAATCTTCATCTTGACCTCTTCAGAAATATTTTGTCCCATGACTAGTATTTAGAGCCTAAGTCCTTAACTGCTTCTTGATCCTTGATAACCATTTCTTGTTGAAAACCGTTATTTAGTTGAGTTCTATAACTAACTCCAACTAAGTGACTATTCAACACAGTGGCTTAACTTCTTCTTGTATCATCTATGTTTGCCTATGGTCTGGGTTTGGCTATCGTCTTTGCTGGGCCTATCGTTTGTGTTTCCTTGCGTCTGTCTTTCCTTTCGTCTATCTTTCCTATCGTCTATCTTTCCTTGCATTTGTCTTTCCTTTTGTCTGTCTTTCCTATCGCCTATCTTTCCTTGCATCTATCTTTCATTTCTTCTGTCTTTCCTATCGTCTGTCTTTCCTTGCGTCTATCTTTCCTTTCGTCTGTCTTTCCTATCGTCGGTCTTTCCTTACGTCTGTCTTTCCTTGCGTCTATCTTCCTTTTCGTATGTATTTCCTATCGTCTGTCTTTCCTTTCGTCTATTTTTCCTTGTGTCTGTCTTCTAATATCATCACAAATGATTCCTTTCATCTGTGTTTTCCTTACGTCTGTGCTTCCTAGCATCTGGCTTCTAACGTCATCACAGACGATTCCTTTCGTCTGTGTTTTCCTTTGCATCTGTTTTATGCATCATCACAGACGATTCCTTTCATCTGTGTTTTCCCTTGCGTCTGCACATTCTTACACAGCGGTAGATCCTAAAACCTCTTGCAACCTACCTTACTTAATGCAAACATAAATCTTTTCAACCACCCTCATTCATTCAATTCCAAGGACAAAATACACCAGAAACATAAACACCAACTACTTCCCAAAGCCTCAAACTCATTTGAACATCAAATGCAATGTGAAAACTTAAAAGTGGTCATAACATACCCAAAATACATTCCATTCATATTAATAGGCAAAAGTCTTTACAAAGCTTTACTGACATTTCAAGCCACAGTACAAAATACACTTGAACTAGTAAAACTTGAAATGTGGCTAAAGCCTTGAATTCCTAAAAATCTAACTTAAAATACAAAAGAAAGTATGCAAGCTGGAGTGATGCCTTGACTCTTGACTCACTCAATCTCTTACTCATCACCTGAATATGGGACAGAATCAGGAGGGGGTGAGCTTAAAGTTCGTGGGTAACAGATTTATAATCAAGTTACAAGCAAAACCATTTTCAAAATTCATTGTCATTATACCTTTGGAAACCATAATAATTTCTCATAGAAAAACACCATACACTTATTTCTCCGAATCCGCATTAAATCAAACAGTTCATGAGCAATTATAAATCATGTATGCATCAAACTTACAATTACATAAGCACATCAAAATGGTCTGAAAGGTCCATAAACAGAACGAACTAACACCGTTCCATATAATGGTCATGTGAAGTCGTGAGCAGAACGAACTAGCACTATCCCACTTAGTGGTTTTTGTGTAGTCGTAAACATGAGGGAGTCCATAAAGGAGCTCCATGCCACTAGCGGCCAGGTGGGAGAAGCCTTTAGTCTAAGTTAACTTGACAACATAATGGACCAAACCAAACCCACATAACATGCATTTCATGATCTTGTAAACTTGTTGCCCAAAATGGCAATTCTTGAAAACTTTCTTTTTATAAACATGAAGTCTTCCGAAAACTTGATTTCATAAACTTACATCTTTTCAAAAAGAAACATTTTCAGAATCATGTAGCAAATATATAACAATTTTGCAATCCAACCAAGAGCAAACAAATACAACATCTTTGAAGTAATTAAAATCATTTTATTTCCATCATTGAAAGAACACATTCATGGCCTATTACTTAATCATAAAACTGTAACCCACTTTGAAATCCTTGCTTATAAACTTACTTAGGGATTTGCTTAAGGATGTCTTTCCTCTCGCTTCCTTGGCCTCGTTTGATCCCCTCCTTGATTTCCTTCATAAAGGACAAAATTCTCATTCAATAGGAAATTGACCCTAGAATACTTAAACCCATACATTTCCTAAGCTCTTTGAACTAAAAACCTTTCAAAACTCCCTAAAGATAAAAATCAACTTACCTTCAATCTTCACCAACTAATGAGATTTTTGGCTCTAAAGAAAGCTCTTCCCTTCCTCTTTCTTTTTCCCTTCTTGGATATCCTCAAACTCTCTCTTTAAGACTAAGAAAAAGTGTAACCTAGCCCAAAGCTCTATTCTTTTTTCAACTTCACCGAAACCTCTCTTCTTTCTCTCTCTTTCTTTTTCATTTTCTCTCCTTCTTTGCTTCATTCATGATTTTAGTCTTCTTATTTACAAGACAATCTTTTCCTCTTCCCATTTTACCCTTAATGAGTGAGGAAATTCCACCTTACCCTTCCTTTAATTCCTTAGTGCTTCTAACCCTAAGTAGTCTACCCAAAGTACCCTTGTGCATTCTTAATTCTTCAATTTAACTTACACCATACTATTCTTTAACTTAATCTTAATTCTCCCATTTAATACGTCCAATTTCCATCAATCCATGAAATAAATCCTCCTAAACTTGACGTAATAAGTAAACTCCAATTAAAAATGATTTATCTAGCCAGACTATAAAATTTACTCCAATTAAAAATGATTTATCTAGCCAGACTATAAAATTTATTCAAATCATGCTTACTAAAATAATAAAAAAATTTCGGGGCCTAACATTTCTCCCCCTCTTAAAAGAATTTCATCCTTGAAATTATTACCTGAGTCATCGAAAAGATGTGGATACTTCTCCTTCATAGCCTCTAGTGGCTCCCATGTGGCCTCTTCTACCGAATGGTTTCTCCACAGGACTTTGACCAATTTAACCGTCTTGTTCCTAAGAACCTTCTCCTTGGTGTCCAAAATCTCCACTAGAATCTCCTCATAACTGAGATCATCTTTCAACTGAACCTCATTGGTATGAATGATGTCAGAAGGATCCGACCTGTAGCTCCTCAGCATGGAAACATGAAAGACGTCATGAATCTGTGATAATTCTGGTGGCAATGCCAACCTGTAAGCTAGCAGTCCAATCCTCTTAAGAATTTCATAAGGACCCACATATCTTGGCTTAACTTGCCTTTCCTGCCAAATCTCATTACTCCTTTCCAAGAAGATGTCTTAAGGAAGACCTTCTCACTGACTTTATACTCCATTTCCTTTCAATGTGCATCAATATAGCTCTTCATTCTATCTTGAGCTACCTTAAGCCTTTGCTTAACTAACTTGACTTTGTCAACTATCATCTGAACCAATTCTGGTCCTATTAGCTTCCTCTCTCCTTCTTCATCCCAGCATATAGGAGTTCTACATCTCCTCCCATATAGCACTTCATAAGGAGCCATCTAAATGCTCGAATGGTATGAATTATTGTAAGCAAACTCGACCAATGACAAATGCTCATTCCAAGCTCCTTTCAAATCCATCACACATGCCCTGAGCATTCCCTCAAGGATCTGAATGGTCCTCTCAGATTGACCATCTGTCTGAGGGTGAAAAGCAATACTAAATTCAACTTGGTTCCCAGAGCCTCTTGTAAGCTTCCCTAGAATCTCGAATTAAACCAAGGATCTCTATCAGAAACTAATCTGGAATCCCATGTAGTCTCACTATCTCATCAATATACTTCTTTGCTAGCACATGCAGAGAATCAGTCTGTTTAATTGCCACAAAATGAGCTGACTTCATCAACCGATCAACAATAACCCATATGGCATCATGCTTCCTACTAGTTGTAGGCAAACCCATCATAAAATCCATGGTTATCCTTTGCACTTCCACTCAGGAATGGACAATGGGCTTAACTTTCCAGAAGGTGCCTAGTGTTTAGCCTTAACTTGTTGATACACTAGACACTTACTTACATATTCTGCTACATCTCTCTTTATGCCTTTTCACTAGAAATGCTCTCTCAAATCCCTCTACGTCCTGGTGCTACCTAGGTGTATAGCATAAGGAGCATTATGTGCCTTATCCAGTATCTTATCCTTCACCTCTTTGACATTTGGAATACAAGGCCTATTTCTAATAGTCATGAGTCCATCATCCCTCACTACCACTTCAGACTTCTTTCCATTCTGAATTTCTTCTCTAAGCTTGCTTAATTCTGTAACTTGTGTCTGTAACTCCTTTACTTTCTCCCTGAGTATCGGCCTTACTCTGAAATTAGCAGCCATACAATTTGGTTCCTCCTATTTCAAGATTATCTTAAGCTTAGCCATTTCTTCCAATAAAGGCAGATAAACTATCTGAACATGGGCTATTGAGGATTTCCTACTCAAAGCATCCGCCACTACATTTGCCTTTCCTAGATGATACTCAATCAACAAATCATAATCCTTAAGCAACTCAATCCACCTTCTCTGTCTTAAATTCAATTCCTTCTGACTCAAAAGATACTTGAGACTTTTGTGATTTGTAAAAATCCTCGTCTGAGCCCCATACAAGTAATGTCTCCAAATTTTCAAGGCAAAAATCACTGCTTCCAATTCCAAATCATGGGTCGAATAATTCAATTAATAAGGCTTCATTTGCTTTAAAGCATAAGCTATCACCCTGTCTCCTTGCATCAACACACAACCTAAACAGTTTCTTAAAGCATCAGTATACACTGTATAACCCTCATCTCTAGTAGGCAAAATCAGAACTAGAGCACTTGTTAATCTTCTCTTAAGCTCCTCAAAGCTTTTCTGACATTCCTCACTCCAGAAAATTTCTAATTCTTCCTCAATAACTTAGCCATTGGAGCAGCTATCATATAAAATCCTTCCATAAACCTCCTATAATAACCTCCCAGCCCCAGAAAACTCCTCACTTCTATCACTTTCTTAGGTGTATGCCAATTCACCACTTCTTCAATCTTCCTTGGATCCACATGTACCCCATCTTTCGAAATCACATGTCCAAGGAATACTACCTCATGAAGCCAA
>JAOSBN010114669.1:0-10098 GCA_027563595.1 Erythroxylum suave
ATTATTTAATGAACTAAATATAATTTATATGTTACAATATTAACAAATTAAATGTAACGTTTTATAATTAAATATAAATTAAAAAATTAATAAAAACCATTATCGACGGAGAAGCTAATTTTTGTCGGTATATTGTTATCGTATATACCGACGGAAATTAGTTCTCCGTCAGTAATAATGAAGACAATGTACCGATGGTAGGTGTATTTCCGTCAGTAATGTTGCAGACGGAACGTTTTCTTGATCGCTAAGTTACAGACGGAATTTGTTTGGCCAGTCGGAAAACTTTACCGACAGTACGCCTTTTACCGTCGCTAAAGTTAGCGACGCTCGCTAGATTTTTTTCAGTAAAGTTAGCTACGGCCGTATCACCGGCGTTTTCACACTGCCGGTATATTCCGTCGGTAACCTTAATACCGACGGAAATTTTGGTTATTTCGTCGTTATTTTCTGTCACTAAACTACAATTTTCTTGTAGTGATTTGTCTTGCTTAGAAGAATAAGATCATCTGCAAAACATAAGCTAGTTAGAGAAAGCTTTTTACATTTGGAATGGAATCTGAATTTGGAGTCTTTTGAAGTGTTATGCTTCAGCATTTGAGTGAGGACCTCCATGTAAATTAGGAACAGAAAAGGGGATAGAAGGTTCCCCTACCTAAGCCCTTTTTTGCCTTTAAAAATCTCTGTAGGATTCCCATTTATCAATAATCCGTAGGAAGCAGTAGTAATGCATTCTTGAATCCAACATATGAAGCTACGGGGGAAATTCATGGCCTCTATGGTTCTTAGCAGAAAATTCCAATTCACACTATCAAAAGCTTTCTGTAAATCCACTTTAATAATACAATTTAGAGCAGTTTTCCTTCGATTGTACCCTTTCAAGAGCTCCTGCACTAGGAGAATATTATCCCCAATGTCCCTGCTGCTCATAAAACCTCATTGATTCTCATTGATGAGAAAACGTAAAACCTCCTTCAGTCTATTTGCCAAGATCTTGACGATGATCTTATAAAGGAAATTGGAACAAGAAATAGGTCTAAATTCACTTGATGAGGTCGGGTTAGAATTGTTAGGTATCAAACACATAAATTTCTTGTTAATTTCCTTAAGCAATACTCCTTATAGGAAAAACTCATGCACAACCTCTTTAACTAAGGCCCTTATACTATTCTAGGTTTTTTGGTAGAAGGTCCCATTCAGTCTATCAGGTTCAGGAGCCTTAGGACCATTCATATCAAAGACAACTCTCTCAATTTCCTAATCTAAAACTGGTATAATTAGCAAGGAAGCTTCATGTTGAGGAATTCTTGCTGAAACAAACTGACTAAAATTAGCTTCAAATCCTGGTGGGGAAACATCTAAACCTAAAAGGTTTTTAAAAAAGTTCATTGCATCCTTTGCTATTTGTCCATACATAGTCTCTCTTATATAAGATTTTATGAAGTAATTATTTTTATTTTCTTTTTAGCTAATACTGAATTGAAAAAGAACTTAGTACACCTATCCTCATCCTTTATCCAATTGACTCTGGCTCTCTGATTCAATAAAGAACATTGATTATACACCAATTGTAAGTAGTTCTTAAGGACTTCTTTTCAGCTACATCTAGAGTAATATCTGTAGGATTTTTTGCCAACATTTTTTGGATAACTGAGAGTTTATCTCTAGTTGTTTCTAACTCCTTAGAGATATTTTGACCTCTCTTTGAGTTAAGGATCTTCAACTCCTTTTTGATAGATTTGAGCTTTTAGATGCAAATGAACTGTTTAGTCTCAAAGAAATCACAATTCATCCCCTTCCTTATTGCTTCTTGAAACCCTTCCATATTTATCAGGAAGTTATTGAACCTGAAAGGGTGGTGAATTTTGGTTGTAGTAAACAAATTTTCAATCCTCACAGGAGTCAGATCCAGGGTCTAGAAATTTTATTGTGCTCCTTGAAAAAGTATTGAGCCATTCTGCATTAATCATTGCTTGATCTAATTTTTTTTCTAATATGCCAAATAGAGCTCTATTTATTAGACCAAGTGAAACTACGGCCTTCAAATTTTAAATCTATAAGTTCCACTTCTTGCATGCAATCAAACATATCTGAAGAGTAGCTGAGTAAGTTACAATTTTCTTCTACTTTTGATCTGAATAGGTTGTGATAAAGTCTCCACTAACTAACCATGGAGCATTAATCAAAGTCTTAATTCTTTGTAGAGAATTCTAGAGTTCAGTTCTTTGAAACACAGTATTGAAACCGTAAACAAAACTAGCTAAAACACTACAATTTTTCATTCTAAAGTAGATCTCAGTATGGATAAACTGGTCACTAAAATCCAGAACTTTCACCTCCAAGAAATCCCCATCGTAAGCAATAATAATTCTTCCATAGGCATGACTATGGTGATTTGTAAGAAACTGCCATTTGCTACCCAAACAACCAAGTTTATTCAAACTAACTTCTCTAATTTTGGTTTCCAAAAGACAAAAAACTAGAGGCTTTTCCTTTAGAACAAAATCCCTTACCGCATTGAGCTTGGATGGGTTATTTATTCCTCAGATATTCTATACAATCAGAGTCATAAGACTTTACTTTTCTCTTTGAAGCCTTTCTTACTGCTCCCGTTACTTTTTTGAGAGATAACTTGATCAAATTTCTGCTCTTGAATCACTCCATTCTACCTATCATCCTTCTATTGACTTTGTTCATTCTGTGTGGGATCTAGAGCTCCTTCACTAGGATTAACTCCATTGGTCTTTAGAAAATTCTCCCCCTTATTCATTAATGGATTTTGGTCATTAGGTAAATTTTGAAACTTTCTTTCTTGCTAGACTGAAGCTGGGCTATTCTCCTCCTGGGTGCTCTCCCCTTTTGTGAGAGACACTTTTTCAACCTGAACTTGCTCATGGTTTTCAAATACTAGTTCTTACTCCCCACTTTCTTTGCTGTCTCTCGAAAAATCCTTTTCTATACCAATCACCTCCCAATAGTCACTTCTAATAAAGACTTCCTTGTAGGTTTCCATTCTTTGCCTTAAACCTAAGGATAGGGGTGTTGTCTTTCATTTCCTTACAAATATCCATACTCACACATAATCAAGCAAATCCTACCCTTTTCCTCAATGCAGTGTTTTCGTCCATACATATTGGTTTCCCGAAGTAGCTAGCTAGCATACTCAATCCTTTGATAGTATAATATTCTAAAGGAATATTGTAAATATTCACCCATAGATGAATGTTCTTCATTTGGATTTTTTCTAATTCCATTCCTGGTTGCTAATTTTGGAGAAATAAAAGGGAGTTGAGAGATGTGCTAAGGGCCCTCTTTTATTACCTTTTGAGTTTCCAATTTTGAAGAAAAGGAGAACATTAAATTATCCTCTTCAGTTAACATTACCTCCATAAGACTTCTCCCTTTCTAGTTTCTCTGTGCCCATGCTTGTAACACTAGAAATGCAAGCCTTCTGTCCATTAAAAAAAACTACTAGGGTAGCTTCTCATGTCTTAGCTCCTTCCTGTAGAATGTCTAGACTAGGAGCCACTATTAACTTCCTTTTAATCTCCACAAGAGGACTGAAAATCAAGGATGAACTAGAGTTGTCTCCCATGACCTATTTCCATGTCTTCCTAGGTCCCCTAGCAATGTCAACTATGGTAGGAGCAGAAAGTTTGGGGGAAAAACCAGAGGTAGAGGGAGGGATAGATGTCGAACGGCATGGGGAAGAAAGATGGGCTGAAATAGGTTAGGGTTGGGAGGGGAGGAGGGATTAGGGAGTGGAATCGGGGAAGAGCTTGTTTTAAAAGTAGAGGATAATGGTAAGAATTAATGTCAATTTTAAGATCGGAGATGAACAGAACATTAAGGAAAGAATTTGGGAAATGATGGAGATGATTCATATCTAGGGTCAGGGTTTTAGTGTGTGGGTAGAAAGTTAGAGAAAAGCTAAAGTTTCTTGACAAATATAGTGGAAGATTGATTGGCATGTGCTAATGGTTTTTTACTCCTCACATCGGGGAGATTTTTCAGGTTAAAAATTGGTTGTCGATTGTTGCAGTGTGTGATTTTCTCTTTTATTTGCGTGAGAACTATAATTAATTGCTTCCTCCTAGTTAGAATTTGGGAAAAATTAGTTTGGTTATTTTGTTGTGATATTAGCTTGTTGTTTGTTTTTCCAATAAGAAAAATTATAAAATAAAAATTAATTGATTTATTTTAATTTATAAAAAATATTATTTTACAAAAATTGATTGATTAATTAATTAATCGTTCAATTTTTAACAATAAAAATTATTAAAGTAAATTAAAACAAAAAGTTAAAAACTTAGCTTAATCAAATTTTTGCAATTACTTAATGGATTCAATTTTTTAGTCATTGAAACAAAATACAAAAACAAGATAAAAGAAATAATGGAACATTGTAGCTAGAGTTTGTCAAAAAAGGATGACATGAGGTCATCACTGGGAGAGTCTCACCGCTGGAAGGAAACCTCAGCATCAGCTCTATCAGAAAGGAAAAGGTTTGTAACACCAAATCAATAAAGAACATCCTAAACAAGAGGAGTTTTATTGCCCAGGTTTGAGTTCCATGGTGCATCTTCTGAATGGCCTCCTTCGTTAGGGCCTCTCCTCCGGTATCACCCCAAATTGAGAAAGTTCTCTAGTATTCGCGAAAGAGATGGGTCGTTATACCCTAGTCGAAAAAATTCACTGATTTGTATATAGCCTGTCCCTATGTACAAATTTCCTTTATCAATGAATTTTTAAACTCTCAAAAAAAAAGAAGGATGGCATGAGGTCATCATTTTGTACTATTAATAATTATGTACATATCTACCATAGATTTGGACTTTTCCAAAGTTCTGGAAGCCATTACAGCTGTTCCCAATATTTATAATCTTTTGTCGGTAATACTTTTTCGGCCAAACTATTTGTTTATCCGACTTGTTTTGAGACGAATTAGGATTTATGATTAGAAGTAATTTCGAGCAATAGTTAGTTCATGTGAGGACAATATCTGGAAATAATTATTGTCACTAATTTTAATAGATAAAAAATTTCAGAGGCAAACGTAATTATGATTAAAATTATAATTAAAATTTATTTTTGTGCATTTAGTATATAGACAATATCTTGAAATAATTAATATCACTAATTTTAATAAATAAAGAATTTCTGGTCCAAATGCAATTATAATTAAAATTAGAATTAAATGCACTTAAATTTCTTTATTTTATTTTTAGTTTTTAGTTTTATTTAGCCATTGTATAAATTTTTGTTATATTATTGGAAGCAACACGGTTCCATACAGTTCTGTGTCCAGACTAGGAATGTTAATGGCTACTGCTCCTACCATGTCAACCCCTGGTTTTGGTGGTGAACCGTCTGGTTTAGGAGCAGACCCCACTTTCGTTTATTCTGCAAAGTTGGGTAACTTCGACCACTTGCGATTTTCAGATTGTCCTTGCCCATTATGCAACAATAGGACCCTCTGATCGAAGGACAACAAAGAAACATGAAGTGTTTCTTTTGTTAATTAAGAATGTGATGCATGATACAAGGCAAATAAAGATATTTTTTTATTGTATGTTCTTTTACAAGATAGTCTACTTATAGCCTAGCTAAGTAGTGATTTCCTCCATCACAGTTCCTAACTTTGCTCTGTACCATGTACATATAAGGTAAGTATTAATACAGAATAATTGCAATTAATTTCCTGATATTCAAACTGATTCTCTAACACTCTCCCTTAAGTTGGTACGTGAGGATCCATCATACCTAACTTGCCAAGCATATTGTGAAAGACTCGCCCAGTTACTGCTTTCGTCAAAATGTCTGCCAGTTGATCTTCCGAATGAACAAATGATAGTTCAATAATGCCTTCTTCTAACTTCTCTTTGATGAAACGCCTGTCACCCTTCACATGTTTAGTTCTATTATGTTGCATGGGGTTCTCGGAAATACTAATATTTGCCTTGTTATCGTACATTAACCGATGACCACTTTTCTCTGGAAACCCGATATCCTTTAGAAGCTTACAGATCCATAACAACTCTGTCAACCCTCTTGCAATCCCTCTAAATTCTACCGTGGCACTAGATAAGACTACCACTTTTTGCCTTTTACTCCTCCAAGTTACGAGGTTTCCTCCAACAAAAGTGAAGTATCCTGAGGTTGACCTTTGATCATTAGGATTTCCCGCCCAGTTAGCATCGGTATATCCTTTGACTTGGAGATGTCCATTCTTGCTAAACAAGATCCCTTTCTCTGGTGTCATCTTCAAGTATTGGACAATCCTAAGTGTAGCCTCCATATGTTCCTTCCGTGGTTTTATGCATAAACTGTGATACAACACCTATCACATAGGCAATGTCAGGTCTCGTATGAGACAAATATATCAGTTTCCCAACCAAACGTTGGTACCTTTCCCTGTTTGCTGGCTCCAAGTATTCACTTATGCTTAATCCGTGATTCACCACTGTCAAAGTTTCAGTTGGTTTGCAATCCATCAATTCGGTCTCAACTAGTAAATCAAGAGTGTATTTTCGCTGGTTATGAATATTCCTCTTGACGATCGCAAAACTTTGATGCCAAGAAAGTACTTTAACCCTCCCAAATCCTTCATCTCAAACTCCCAGAACAAGTTCTATCGCAATCCTGTGATTTCTTCAATGTCACTTCCGGTGATGATCGTATCGTCGACATAAATAATTAGGCATGATACCAAAGCTCCTCTTCTCTTCAGGAATGATGTGAGGTCTGCATTACTTTGTCGATACCCATATCTTCTCATGGCAATGGTAAATCTGCCAAACCAAGCTCGAGGCGGCTACTTGAGCCCATACAATGCCTTTTTCAACCGAAACACTTCATTCGACTGAAAGGTCTTCTCAAATCTGGGAGGTGTCTCTATGTATAGTTCTTCCTTTAAGTCTCCATAAAGGAAAGCATTCTTCACGTCGAACTGGTGAACGGGCCAATCTAGGTTTGTAGCTACAGAAACAACACCATGATTATGTCAATTTTGGCTACTGGTGAGAAAGTCTCCGAGTAGTCAATACCATATGTTTGAGTATCCCCTTTAGCCACCAATCGGGCTTTGTACCTTTCCACTGTCCCATCAGGTTTATGTTTCACTGTAAACACCCACCGGCAACCTACAACTTTCTTCCCAGGCAGTAGAAAACATGTCTCCCAAGTTTCATTCTTCATTAGTGCCTTTATTTCAACTTCCATAGCCTCCCTCCATTTTACATCTTTTTCAGCCTCAGATGCATTTCGAGGAATCCATTCAGAGTGCAGAGACTCATCAAACTTCTTGATATGATTAGAGACAGTGTTTCCCCTAACAACATTGGCTATAGGATATCTAGAGCTCCGAGGTCTGTGCTCCGAAGAGTATCTCTATGGAGGAATCCCTTGAGTAGTACGAGGAGGCAACACATAACTTCCTTCCTCCACCATATTGGGGCTAGGTCCTGTGGGGCTAGATGGCTCATGTAGTATAGGGTCATTGGATAATTCAGAAAAGATGAGTTCAGGAATGTTTACCTCTGGGACATCCACTTCAGGAGGCTGAGCCGTAAGTTCTAGCGTTCTAGACTATACTATATCAGTGATTTCTCTTGGAGTACTATTGCCCTGTGTCACCATAGTGGAAACATCTGACTGCCACACTAGCCAGTCAAGTGATCTGGTTTGGTTATTCTCAGAACTCCCCCCTGGTTACGAGACGGGGTTGAGTGGTAGTAAAACTCAGTTTTAAGAAAGTTGCAGTACATAATGGTGTAAAGTTTATGAGTAAGTGGGTCATAGCAGCGATATCCCTTTTAATGGACACCATAGCCAACGAAGACACAACGAATTGCACATGGGTCAAGTTTGGTATGGGTTGCTTGAGGAATATGAACAAAGACAGTGCATCTGAACACCTGGGGCGGAAGCACTAGGGTAGAGGGCACACTTGTAAATTTGAACAAGGTTTGAAAAGGGTTCGGGATTGGAGAATTTTTTATGGGAGACGATTAATGAGGAAGATTGAAGTAACTACAACTTCTGGCCAAAAATAGGATGGTGCTTTAGACTCAAGGAGAAGGGCACGGGTAATCTCAAGGATGCGTCGATTTTTTCTCTCGGCGACCCCCTTTTGTTGTGGAGTATTGGGACAGGTGGTTTGGTGTATGATACCCCTTTTTTGAACAAAACTTTGAAACCTGTGATTAACATACTCCCCCCTATTGTTAGACCGTAAGAGTTGGATATTCTATTTAAATTGGGTTTGGATCATATGATAAAAATCCACAAATCTATCAAACACATCAGACTTTTTTTAAAGTGAAATACCCAAGTCATATGGGTATGATCATCAAATATCTAAAGGAGTGGGCCCCACATGTTAGAGTCGAACCCCAAACATCAGAATGTATCAACTGAAACAAAGAGTCTACTCTCGTATTATTTAAGTGGAAAGAAGTTCTATGACTTTTTGTCAGGACATATGTGTCGCAATGACCATGGATTTTATTTTTAAATAAAGCAGGAAACAGGGTTTGAAGATAACCATTCGATGGATGACCGATTCGTCGATGCCAAAGCCAATACTGACGATCAAGAGTCCCATGAGCGAGAAGAGCAGTCCCATCCTGGGTGACCTCATCGATATAGTATAGACCATCGCGCTCAGTACCATGACCAATTATCTCCTTGGAGTGGATATCCTGCAATAAACAAAAGGTTGGATGCATAGGTATATTGCAATTTAACTCTTTGGTCATTTGGCTAATAGATAACAGTTTACAGGATAAAGATGGAACAAACAGGCAATTGGGTATTTTAATGGTTGGGGAAATTTGAATAGCACCCCACTACTTTGGAGAGACCACCATTGGCATTTTGGATATGGGTTTTATGTGGTTTGGTTTGGGATATAAAATCAAATGGGTCATATGTCATGGTGTCGGTTGCCCCACAGTCAAAAATCCATTTACTGTACTTACCCCCTTTAACATGTTGTCTAGTCATGCAACTTATCCCAAATATACCCAAATCAGGAGATTTTGCAATTAATTTGCATGCTTCTTAAATCACCAGGGACCATAGAACAATTATTAAAAAATGAAGGGCCAAAAAATGAGGGTTTAGAAATGTGAGGGTTTGTGGATGATTTACTTTCCATAAACCCTATACCTATCGATTTTCCATCACTTGTGTGGCCTCCCACCATTGCGCCAGTGAAGCCCTCTTCTCCTTCACTGCTGCCGCCATAGGCGGCCATATGGTTGCCGTTGGTGGCAGCTGGTGTTGCGTGGCCGGTCCCCCTTCCTCAGGCCTTCTCCTTTCAGGCCTTGTGGTCTTCCCACCACTCCAGGTACCCATGGAGTTTGAAACAACTCTCCTTCGAATGGCGAGATCCGCCACAATGGCTGCATTTAAGGTTCTCCTTGTCCCTATTTTCACTAACTTGACGGAATAATGAACAACCACTGTCTGACCGCCCTCCTGAACCGCCTGCTGCCAGTCCTGAACCGAGTTCTCCGGTGACCCCTTCTTTCTGTGACATGTGGATGGTGAGGCGAACGGCTTCTCGGTGCAGTGTAACGTATGCCTTCTCGATCGACGATGTTGGCTCCTCCTTGAGCAGGTCTCGCCAGGTCGAGTCATTTAGCCCAGCTAGAAATTGGTAAAGTCTCTCTCCTTCGACCATGTTTTCAAACAATCCATATCTTGATCACATCCTATAGGATTGGGTCAAAGTTGGTCAATCTCGCGCTATATGTTTTGCAACTTGATGTAGTAATCTTCAAGTGGCTGTGAACCCTGTTTGATATTGTATGCTCTGAGGGTAAGATCAAAAACCTATAATGTTGTGTTGCTTTTACTATATGTAGTAGCAATTCCCTTCCACAGGGCTCTCGAATTTTGGTACTGGACGAATTTAGGAATCAGGTTGGGCTCAATTGATTGTATTAACCTGTCGTTATCTATCAATCATACACCAGGATAAAAACAAGAAAGAACGTTGGAGAGAAGAGAGAGATTTTAGAGCGAGAAAGAATTCCTAAACAGGGGCAAACAGAGTGTTTTTCAAGAACTCAACAACTCGTTGAGATTTTC
>JAOSBN010114670.1:0-10097 GCA_027563595.1 Erythroxylum suave
AATAGAATAATAACGAAGCTTTTTATTGAATCTTTTGAAATTCAAGATCACTAGAATTTTTTAATAAGGTTGATACAAAAAATATAATAAAGTATAAATCTTAATTTCTATCTTATTCCGAAATTTGATCCTTGTCGTTTCTCTCTAATCAATTCTAAAATTAGTCCATTTCAACAACTGTAGCAATACAAAGTGTTGAGAGAATATATCTGATGTATGCAAGAAGTACTAGCTTAAACTATAATCTAATTTATAATAAGTTTTGGAAAATTTACTAATTTAATTATTTTTTATTTTATGAAGCTTTAATTAAAATACAATCAATTCTAATTAAATGCTAATTGGGTTCAAATAAAATCAATTATCTCTTATCAGTAACAGTTTCTAAATTTGCTTCAACCATTTATATAAAAACATCTTAGCTTACTTTTCACTTATAAATTCTTAATTTCTCCTCTTTCTTCGCTTTCATTCACTTTGTCCTCTTTCTATGCCATCTGCTGTTCTTGTTGAACACCAAACCTCCATTAGTCGTTAACCCAAACCTCATCTACCACTATTTTAGTACCAAATTTTAGTTCAATATGCTGGAAATCATCTGGGATCAAATTAAGGACGCATTGTAAAAATCAAAATTTATAGTCTTCTATAGGATCTTGGTAATTGAATAACTTGAATAATTAAACTCAAATAACTAAATATTAAAATTTACCTTATTCAATTTTTTTGTTGAAATCTTTTCAAAACCTTTCGATGTGTCAACAATGAGTTATTCATACGTCCAGTTTTTAATAGTATCCACAGAGCAGTTTCTTAACTCTTGAGAGGAATTAAGTAGGAGTACTAGCTCCTTTATGCTTATTCCTATTTATAGAAAAATCATAAGAGTTCTTAATTTCTATCAAAAAATAAATATCTCAATTATATTTAAAGTTGAGCTCTAATTATAATTAATTTAATTTTAATAAAGTCAAATATCTCATAATTAGGCATGCCAAAGTGATTTGACTTTAATAAAGTCAAATATCTCATAATTAGTATGCCAAAGTGATTTGACTTAACTTATCTATGCATGGTTATGTTGTATACTTCAATCCTTCCATCATCTCATGTTCCAATTAAACATAGTATCGATATAGTGTTTACTCTTTTATATCTAATCATATTTGTTCTTGCTAATTAGTAATTGATTTATGATTGATGTTTGAAAACACTTTTTTAATTATCAATTCATTTTGGCTAGAGAATTTCTCCATTAATCAAGAACAATAGAACATTTTCTTTGATTACTTTAAAGTGATAAATCCTTTATTGAATTACTCAACTATCTCCATGTGCTTCATACTGCATCAAAGTATTACCGATTAAATTATCCTATAGTAATTCATAAATAATATCAAAACATAGTAATTCCTACATGAGATACATTCGTAATCTTAAGTCTAAGGATCAATTATATAATAACCATAAAAAGGAAAGCCATAGAAATATAAGTAATATTCTATCTGAGATCCTCATGATTGGGTCAATTCAAGGATTTTATTCTCAAATAAGTACCCACACATTAGTTTAAGTATCTCCATACTTTAATTTATGAGATCAGTTACTTTCTTCATAAGAAACAAACATAAAGTGTGTTAGTTTCACTGTTATACCCCATCTTGACGATATTATAATTATTAACAATTTAAGAATAATACATAAATGCAAATTAATTTCATATTTATGATCTCATCATAATTTCAATTACACTGTAGTCATCCTAAGGATTTTATCTTTAGTATTAAAACATCAAATCTAATAAAATAATAACTAAAGATAAATAATGCCTATATTAATTAAATGGTAATGTCGTAATTCAAATTGCAATAGATTGATTAGCTGCAAGGGCATAAACTAACAATCTACCACATGTACCAAAGCTAATCCCTTATGTATTTAGTCATCTTATGAGACAATGACTTAGTGAAAGGATTATAAAGATTCTCTTCAGTGGCAACTTGTTCCAATGCTATGTCTTTCTGTTCTATTATTTCCCTAATCAAGTAAAATTTTTTGAGTACATGTTTGGATCATTGATGAGACCTTTGCTCCTTTGCCTATGTAATGACATCATTGTTTTCACAGTATAATACTATAGGCTCAACAATGTTAGGAATCATTTAAAGTTCAATGATGAACTTATTGGTTCAAGCTGCTTCCTTTACTACCTTTGACATTGAAAATGTACTCTACCTCTATTGTTGAATTTATAATGGTTGGTTGGTTTGGAATATTTACAGCTTACTATACCACCATTGAGAGTGAATATGTGCCCTAACTGTGATTTACTATCATCTGGATCTGATTAAAAGCTAGCATCTAAATACCCCTGAACTCTGAGGTCAGCTCCTCCATGGACTAGGAAAACATTTTTAGTCTTTATTAATTACTTTAAGATATTTTTCACAAACATCTAGTGACACTCACTTAGACTGGTTTGAAACTTAATTTTTAAGCTTAAAAGCATCAGAGAAATTTGCTCTAGTTCATATCATCGCATTTACGATTGATCCAATTATTGAAACATAGGAAATATAATCCATTTTATCTCTCTTTTCTTATATCTTAAGACACATACTCTCTGAGAGAGAAATCCCATCCAATATGGGTAAGAATCCCCTATTGGAATTCTCCATGTTAAACATCTTTAACACTTTGTCTATGTATATAGATTAAGATACAACCTCTTTGATCTATCTCTATAGATCTTCATTCCTAACATATAGCTTACTTCTCCCATATCCTTCATTGGGAAGTTCTTGGACAACAAAATCTTTACTAAGTAGAGCATTGGTATGTCATTTCCAAGTAGCAATATGTTATCAATATGTAGCATTAGTAAAACAACTACACTCCGACTAAATTCCTTATAGAAACATGGTTAACTCATATTCTTGATAAAATAAAACTCTTTGATTGTCTCATTAAAATGGATATTCCAACTCTGTGTGCTTGCTTAAGTCCATAATCAGACTTTTGCAACTTTTATACTTGAGAAGGAAATCTTTTAGATTCAAAATCATCAGATTATGTTATATACACATCCTTATGAAAACTACAAAAATTTCCCTTAGAGTGACCATCCTTTATCAGAGAAGACACCTTAAAGTTTAGTGCCATTCATTTTCAAAGTCGTTAGAATGCAGTAGCATGAGTAAGGGGGATAATATCTAACCAGTTATCATACCATACCTTATCTTCTAACCATTGCTAATTGTGTGCTGATGTAAGGATAAATAAATTCACATAGCCGCATCATTTGTTTTAGAATCCAAGATCCTTCCTTTGAAAAGTAGGCCTACCAAAAATTAACATTTTTTAGATAGAATTCGTGAATCCATTTAGTCCATAAAACTTTGTTTTTTGAGTATAGTCTCCATAATCTCTCTTACATATTAAAACTTGCTGTATAGTAGAGAGTGAAATAATTCCAAGGCCACCATATTTTTTTTGTCTTCATATCGTCACACCATTTACCTGTGCATTCCTAGAGTTTCCCACCTGTCTAGTTCAGAGAAAGGATTTCATGAAGTGATCCATCTCTTTTATTGTTTTCAGAGGTAAAGCAATATGAGTAACCCAATGTAGATGGAGACTGGTAAGCACTGAAATGATGAGTGTAAGTTTAGCTGTATAGGAGAGGAATTAATTCTACCCCGCCATACTCAGGACTTTAGCTTTTCAATAATCGATAAGTAGTCTAGAAACTTCAGCTTGGAAGCCATAATAGGAACTCCTACGTATCGAAGAGGGAGTGAGCCAAGCTGGAACCTATTAAGAGTGAGCCAAGCTGGAACCCATTAGTTCTTTTAATTTCCTATGAGTTTCTCACATCCTTCGAGATATAGAAACAACTTTTCTCTACGTTATGAGTAATTCCTAACCTCTCCGCAAATAGATCAAGCACATGCATTAGTATTTTGAATGAATCAAGATCAAAACCAAACAATAGAAGCAAATCAGCTGCATATAATAGGTGAGTACGATTGAGTTCCTTACATTTATAGTGATAGTGAAATCATCTATTGCAAGGAAGCATCCGATTTAATAGTCTTGATAATCCCTCCATAACAAGTGTAAACAAGTAAGGCAATAAAGGTTCATTTTGTCTAATTCCCTTGGCAAGCTTGAAAGGTATGGTAAGAGTACCAATGACGAGTATACTTAGCAAAGATGTGCTAATACGGGCCATGATCCATTGAACAAATAAGGCTGGAGATGCAATGCTTCAAAACATAGCCGAATAAACCTCCAACTACCTATACCTTTTAAAAAATCAATCTTGATCAAAGAACATTGTATTTGCTTGCTTGAATGATAATTCTTCAGTAGCTCTTGTAAATGTAGAATGTTATCTCCCTAATTTCTTTCAGGAATAAATGCACTTTATGTAGGATTCACAATAGCCGAAAGAACTGTCTTGAGGTGTTCAGCGAGAATTTTGGAACTCACCTTATAAATAGTAGAGCAACAGGATATGGGACTGAAGTCTCAAATATGAATAGGATTTGGTTTTTTTAGGACCAAGCAAATGAAGGAATGATTAATAGCCTGAACCAATTTAGTAAATTCAAAAAACTCCAAAATTACTTCAGTAAATAGCTAACCCGTGAAATCCTATGTCAGTTAAAAGAATAGTGAAGTGAAGTCATCTGGACAAGAGCCTTTAAATTATGTAAACTGGAGAGGGTACATTTAACATATTGAGCTGTAACCGGAGAAACCAACATATCCTTCATTCCTTGTTCAAGGTTATAATCAAATGGCCTTAAAACATTAGCAATTCGTATGGGAGAGTCAGTTGCTTCCTATTAAATTAATAGAGAAGGTTCAGGCTATCTCCATGATATTATCCAATTCAACATGCTCAATCCCCCTGCTCTTTTGCACCTTTGAAATTTTATTGCAATTCCTCTAGCCAATATTGAAGAATGGAAGAACTTTGTGTTGCCGTCACCATCTTTAAGCCAGATAATACAGGATTTTCGCATCAAAGCTGAGTTGTGGAATACAAAAGCAACTCGAAAGTCATACAGGCATGTCATATTTACATGTTTAAGTTCAAGTTTAGAAGGCTGATGATAACAAGCATTTTGAGCCAATACAAGCCTCTCTTAAGTGTTTGAATGTGAGAATTCCTACCACACAAAAAGTGTTTGACAACAAGTCTCATTTTTGCATAAACTGAAATACTTTAAATACATTCGCTTCAGTGTTCCAACAACTACAAATGATATCAAGAAATCCGTCTATGTCAATAATAGCATTGATAAATCTAAATGGCTTGCACTTTAAATGCAAATCATCCAACCTTAGTATTAGCATAAAATAGTGGTCCAAAGACAATGTTTCACCAAAATGAACAAAAGAAGATGTAGCAGTTGCTCTGAAGAATATGTAGTAGTTGCTCTGTTTCATGCAACACTAGCACGCCAAGAAGATCAACATTAAAGAGGCAAATGACATGACCATTAAAGTATGAGCTATAGTTAGAATATAGCTCCCAATTAGCACCCAAAAACATGTACCTATAAATAAGGAAGGATCTTTTATTTTAATTTCTGAGAGACCAACTAGTGCTAGTTTCTCGTCCTTCACCAACTCTCTTACTACATTCCTTTTCAAAGGATTGTTCAACTATCTAATGTTCCATACTCGGATTGCCATGATCGGGGGAAGCCCCTTAGGTTTTTTGCTTACCATTTTTTCGAGTTGATCGCCTTCTAAATTTAACAACATGCATTTGAAAATCAGCAACATCCAAGTGAGAAACAATCAGATTAGAGGCAGTAATCATGTTTACTTTTTAGTCCAAGCAAATTTTTTTGCTACTAATAGACTAACAACTTTTTTTGGGTTGATTGAAAAATTTATACTTACCTTGTTAATTAATACTTTTCCTATCATAAGCAACTAAATAATATAATAGTCTTAGTTTCTTTATTTCTTAATCCTAGTTAGTACCTGTAAATTATGAGTGGCCACCACCTTTGAGTCGAAGAGTTTTTAGTTCATCAATGAAGCGTCTAATATTAAATGCAATAGATAATCTTTAAAATACATTGTTTACTTGAATGTGTTTATAAGCAATACTTACTATTTTTGTTATATTAGACTTGCTTTTTAAATTGATTGGTAATAATTGATAATTAATTTTATATTTTGCTATCAAGAATAAATGGAATTTTTACAATCTTAGCAAATTTTATAAACTATCCATTTCTGTGAGACAAAAGACCACCACAATCCATCCAATTTTAGCTTAAAAAATTTTTCACGCAAGAGCTTTGCTTCTAGCACACCCATAACTGTTATATTATTATTGGAAATGAAATCAACTAAAGCTTATTTTTGGAAGGGCTATTAAGACCCTTAATGTTCCATAATGCTACATTTATTAAGAAGGATTCTTGTGAGATAAGCTTCCTTTCCTCCTGCTCTTGCCAGATTTCTTCTTTGACACTTCCACATTTCTAATTCCCTCATTAGTTTCCTTATTATGTGTACATATTATAGTGTTTACCCTTTTCAATACTTTGCTCCCTATTCTTATACTCAATGAAAATCCTTTTCGCTATTTGCCTCCCCTCCTCTTTGTTCTCCTCTTGGTTTTTCAAATGGGCTTCTATAGCAGTTAAATGGCACAGGGGACTTTCTATAATAAAGACCTAAAACTGCACTACTTGTCTTAAGAGGTCCCTTTTCTATATCCATGTTCGTCAACTCTTTATAGTCTCCTCTCTTGAATCTCCTGCTTGTTTCTTGCCACTTTTTTTCCTATACAGGCCTTGTTTAGGTCTCCATATTTATGAGACTCTAATTGAGCCTTCGATTAAAGTCTCATTCTCCCTTAATCTCACTATGGGGATTATATTTGGTAGCTCTTTTCTATTCTCTATTTCCACACATAACTGTGCGTAACCAATTCTTCTTCTGTGAGTAGTCATCTGATCCATATAGACTGGGATTCCTATGTGGCTAGCAAAAGTGCTTAGTCCCTTGGTTGACCAATACTCCAGTGGCACCTCATGTTGGTTTACCCAAGTCGTCATCAACTTGTAAGTGATGCTTCCCATCTTCAACTTCGGTTCCATAGTTGGAGGAAAAATGTTTGGTTCGAGACAGGCCCGACCTCCATCATTTTCTTTGTGTTAGATTGGCTTGCAAACTTCAAAATAATCTTTTGAGAGTAATAACTCTAGCAGAACCCTAGTTTTGAATGTCTTCATCCCCAGTCTTTTACTAATGGGAATGCAAGATGCTTTTCATCAAAAAATCCCACAATTGTCCAGATCTGTATATCACTCCATCATTGAGTATCTGAATGTCAAGAGCCACCAGTCTTCTACCATCTTCCAACATTGGGGGAGAGTAGGGTTAGGCTTCACTGCGCTCCTCTCACACGATATGCTTCTAGCTTAGGGACAAGTTGACAAAAGGGAGACCCTTGTCACTAAAGGAGAGGGCTTCTGGGCTGGGGGAAGGCTTAAAGGACGGACTATTTCCTTGTTAGTTGTCTCTGTTACCTTATATGGAGTCTGACGACTGTTGTTGTTCTCAAAAGGTAAATGTTGAAAACTTGTTGGGCCTTAAATGATAGGAACGATGGACTAACGAGAACTCAAAAGAAAAGAAAAGATGAAAAGCCCATTAACGCAGAATAAAAGGAATTAGTGTGTTGAGGGAAAGGTAAAGTTGGTTGCGGTTTGGGTGAGTGTGAAAATGGTCTAAGTGGTCTGCAGGGATAATAACAAGAAAAAACTGTGAAGAACAAAGCCTGAGAAATGGGAGTCTAAATTTTCTGGTAAATGTTACGGTGTCTTATTCTATTCTATGAATCTCAGTCATTTATTTATGTAGGTTCCGCATAGATTTAACATAAATAAATGCGAGACTCGCAAAATGAATGGCTGAGATTCATGAGACAGAATAACGCACCATAAAAATTAAACAGAGGATCCTATCTCGAGAAATGGGGTTAGATAACAAAGTTTAGGTAGAAGAAGAATAGCCTTAGCTGTATAAGAAAACTAGATTGTGATAGATATGAAATAAATAATCAAATTTGTTTTTGTATATAGGTTTCTATAAATTGTGATATAAATTAAACAAATAATTGACAAATTCATTTTTTAAAAATTTAAAAATAAAAAATAAAATCAAATGATGTTCTGACTACTAGTCACTGGCTATTTTAACCTGACTCGACCAAAATTCAACCCAATACTATATAGCAACAGGAGAATAACTCAAATCAATTCGGCATTTATCCTTAAAGGGAAATCTTTTGAACAAGGAAATCGAATGTGCAGTGCAAGTGAATTAGTGTGAATGGAAATGAGCTCGATGAGTGCTTGTTAAATCCATGTTTTTGTCTCTCATGGCAACTGCCACTCTTTTTCTCTCCATCATTGTCTTTCTACACCGTCTTTTGTCATCACGAACTTCTAACAAATAAAAATAACAAATCCAGAATCCAAAATGAGATCTGCCAGCTAAACTAAATATTAGTCTAGCAAACTTTAACCTTGCAAGCACAGATTAACTCAATTCCTGCAAACACTGTAATGTCTGATGTGATCCGCATTCGTGTATATAGTTCCTAACTCACTTACCATTAAGGCGCTAACTCTTGATATTTTCATTTTATAGGTGCAAACTTGGACAACGAAGATTCCCCTAATTGAAAATTTGTTTTCTTTATTAGGGAAACGGAAAACTCGCCTCAAATATCTTACTTCAATGCAACGAAGTACACCAAGGGAGGAGACAATGAATAAGCGAACCTATATATTTCAAGTCTGTAGAACTGCAAGATCAATAAATTTTGTATACAAAGCAAGATGATTGTTCCAATAAATTTTGTATACAAAGAAAGATGATTGTTCCATGTTTCGAAGTTTATATATTGTCGTCACATCACTAACATAGCTCCTCTTTCTCTCTATATAAAGACACGGTTAGTGCTTGCTCTCCTCATCTCCAACTTCAACGATTAACTAAGAACACTAAACAAACCGAAAACCACCATTAATACCGATTATGAAGCAAACTTATTCTTGCACAGGTTTCGGGGTGTTTCTAGTCTTTATTCTAGTATTGCGGGTAGCGGTTATTGACGTTGTAGCACGGAAAAGGGGTCCCAAGATCGAAACTGATAATTGGGACGACTCTCTAAGAGTTGATCAAGACTGTACAACTGACAGATACTTCAACGTTACTATCAAGAGCTCAGAACCGCAGACTTTTGGCCGTAGAAGTGCACATTTACAATGGAATAACTTCAATGAAGGTGGAGCAGCACAATGTACTGAGTGCTTCTACCTTTCAACTGCTCGTGTGGTGGCTCTGTCCACTGATTTGTTCAATCACAAGCATAACTGTCTCAAATTTGTGACAATTTACTATAATGGAAGGGATTCCACGGCGATGGTGGTAGATCAGTGCGCTTTCAAGGACGGTTGTAGTCCAAATACCATCAACGCCTCTACTCAAGTTTGGCATGATCTAGGCATTTATGAAAAAAATCCTATCTTCGGAGAAATGAGTGTCACCTGGACTCTGGCTTCATAGATTAACTTGGTTCTGTTGTTAATTAAATTCATAGAATAAGGCTGGCCAAAGACCACGTCCCAGAGGCCTAGGGGATCATACAGGAGGATCATGATCCGTTTGCTTTTCGGTCTTTTACTTTGTTAGAAAATAAAGATTCTGCTTAACAGAAGAAACTTTTCAATCCCACCCCTTTAAAGGGATCTCCGTCATCAGAATAAGGCTTGCTCAATGGCCTCAATTAAACACGCATCTGTTCTATGTAGCAGCAATTGATGCATCAAACTTGTAGATGCATTCACAGCTTTCATGGTTTAGTACCTTTCCAATCAACTGTTTATACTTCTTGTAGGAAGTTTCTCATAAAAACTCGTAATATTGAGATTGAGCCATAAGCACTTAAGCTTGAGAATTAGTGATTCACACCCCTTTTATGTTTTTCGTATTTTTTTCACCTCTAATGTTGCACAAAAGTAACGTTAATTGTGGCATTTAACAATATT
>JAOSBN010114671.1:0-10097 GCA_027563595.1 Erythroxylum suave
GTGAGTGAAAGAAGAGGTCGGGATCAGTTCGCGTCTGCATTGTGTCCCTTTGTTTTCGCACTGAATTGTAATTTTTGTAAATTATTGTATTATTTGGGTTTTGCAAAAGAGCTTGATCAAGGTGTAATATGTTTTATTTTTGGAATGGGCTAATCGACATATTTTCTTGTAAGTGAAAATGTTTCTGAATAAAAATGGTCCAAATTTGCGATTATAAAAAAATACTCATACTGACTTTTGATTGTTTTAGTGCTCTAGCACATCACCCTTGTGAGGCACGGACTCGGATATCACCATTGATGTCAGGTTTGGGTCTTGCAGGAGTGGGGTGTTACAATATGTGTGATGTGTTCAATGAATAGAGTGAACCATCGATGATGGTAACTCATTGAGTTCGTAAAACTCACCAAAATTGCAACGTTGATTTTTTAGGATTGAGAGACAACTTTAGCTACTAAGAGACGCTACAAGAAGTATAGTTTTTATACTTTTGGGGAAAAGAAAGAGATAGCTCAAAGGTCGGTCAGCTGAGATTGGAAGATAAGATAGATCCTTTTGTATAATTCCTCTTTCATATAGCGTATTTTGTATTAGGCTTGATAATGTACATACTCAGATGATATTGAAAACTTTCAATGTACATGTATAGATGTTGAAAGCTGCATTGTAAATTCGATTTTTATGAAATGAAAAGAGAAATATGGTTTTAAAATATGATGTCTTATAAGAGAATAAAGAATTAAGATGGCATGATTAAGTGAGAGTTATGAGTGATGTAAAACATCAATATTATAAGGTATGTACTGAAATATCCTTAGGGTGTTCCAGTATGTACTCTATGGTAGTGGGGTGCTACATCTAGGTTAGAGAATTAGCAAATGGTACGAGACTTAAGACTATACATAGAGTTCTTTCCTATATCCCTTAATTAAATGGTAAGAATGTGGTCTATATACAATAAATCTATACTATCTTCTAAACGTGGTCTATATTATCAACTTAATCAATGACTGTCTTGTTTATACTTCCAATACGTCCTCATCATCTTATGTCCATTTTAGAGTGAATTATTAGTGAAAATTTTAACTTCACCTTCTTCGAATGTCTACATAGAAAATCTTAAGTATTGAGAGAACTTTAAAGTTTTTAATTTGATTTTTAATATAAAATAATATTATTTTCCTTAAACACTGATACTTTTATTTTTTAGTTTATTTCATGATTTTTTTAATGATAGACATGGCTCGTACACCTCGACATTACAATTTTGCTATATCTATGGTACATATTATGATAAAGAATGATGAGATTTATTATGACACTATTAAGCTTATTATCATATCTACTAAAGAGGCACAAGTTGGGAATGATAAAAGAGTCTAGTTGGCATAGTCCATTAATTCGAATAACACATCTTAATGGTATTATTGTGGACAGTGACATTGCATACATTGAGCAACTTCTTATGGATAGGCATACATTTTGCATATTATGCTCAATGCTGCAAAATATTGGTGGATTAAGAGATACTAAAAACATAGATGTAGAGGAAATGGTAGCGATATTTTTACATCTCCTCGCCTTTGACGAGAGAAATCAAGTATGATTTTCAACGTTTAGGAGAGACAATAAGTAGAAATTTGCATAATGAATTGAGAGATGTGCTTAAGTTATGGAGAGCTATACTTAAAGTCCCTAAACTTGTCCCTTATAATAGCACCGATGAAAGATGTAGGTGGTTTAAGGTAATAATATTCATTTATGGAGTTTTAATTTGTAAAAAAATTACTTCTTATTAATAATGATTAGATATGATTTTGCTAATTTCAGAATTGCTTAGGAGCTTTAAATGGTACATATATTAAGGTACATGTACCAAGTATTGAAAAAGTTCAATATTGTACTAGAAAGAATGAGATTGCCACAATTTTCTTAGGCGTGTGTTCTTTCAATATGCTGTTTATATATGTACTACCTGGATGGGAAGGTTCAATTGCTGATGGTAGGGTCCTTCAAGATGCATTATCTAGAAGAAATGGATCAAAAATTCCTCAGGGTGAGATAGTCGTTGTTATATGTCTAAACTAATTTCATATGTATTAAAATCATATGGTTTATACATTTAACATATCATGTAATTGGTCAATATTATCTTGTTCATGCTGGATATAGAAATTGTGGGGGATTTCTTGCACTAAATAGAGGTCAACGATATCATGCTACTGAATAGGGATCATCACATCAACCAAATACTAAAGAGTATGTCAATATGAAACATTATATAGCTAGAAATGTTATTGAAAGGTCATTTAGATTATTAAAGTTACGATGCGGAATCTTAAAAAGTCGATCTTATTATTCAGTTAAAACTCAAATTGATATCATATTAGCTAGCTGTTATAGGCACAATCTTATTCGTCAACATATGAGGAAAGATTCACTGGAAGATGAGTGGGATGATATACTAGAAAATAATGTTCGTGTTGATTACATTGATCATATTGAAACATCTGATGAATGGACTGCATGGAAGGGTAGTTTGGCAAAGGAAATGTTTATGTTATGGAGAGATAGAAGAGGTCGTTGACATTTATTATTAATACTTATTGTTTTCTTCAAAATCTTTGAATACTATTTGTTATTCATGAATATTATTTGTTTCTTTTATATGAAATATTTTAATTATTTTATTTGTTTTCATTTTTATTATAACTTTTAATTGCATGTGTCTTATAGATGGAATCTCATGAAAAAAATAGAAATAATATGCAATATGTACCTATTCAAGGAAGAGGAAAAAATAAAAGATATTGGAATAATGAGGAAGAAAAAATGCTTGTCAACTTACTTTATGATTTGGCAGGCACCAATTGGAAGACAAATTGTAACTATAAGAATGGATACTATGTTGAAATTGAAAGGCGTATAAGGAAAGAATTCCTAAAATTGATCTTAAAGAAAAACCTTGCATTAAATCCAAAGTTAAAATTACGAAGAAGCTACTTGGATACATATTGGATATTCAAAAAAATGGTAGCAAATTTGGAAGGGATGATGAGCAAAAAATGGTGATTGGTAATAAAGACATTTATGCTGGTTGGGCAAAGGTATAAATAAAATTTTAATCCTTTTATTGTTTATTTTTATTGAAATTATTATTTGCGCACATAATTATTTATGAAAATGCTATTATTATTATATAGAGTCGTGAAGGAGCATCAACTTTATACATGAAACCATTTGTCCATTTTGATCTGTTAGCTGAAATTTATACAAAAGATAAAGAAAAAGGAAATAAGACTCGAGGTCCAATTGAAGAAAGTATAGAAGGAAATGACAACAATATTAAAACATGCAATAATGTGAATAAAACTCAATCAAATATTGAAAATGATGAAGAATGTGTGACTTAAAATAATTCAACATCACCATTTGGACCTGGAGAAGGACCTGGAGAAAGCATAAGAAGAGCTTGGATCCACTTCAAACAGAACTTCTAGAGTTGTTAGACAATATAAAAAGCTTGGTTGAATCTGAAAATGAATCTACTTCGTCTTTAAAAGATAAGATTATTATGTTTTTTTAATTTTATTCCTATAAGAAAAATCATACACAGTTATTAAAAAATTAATAATTTATTGAATCATTAAAAATAAATTTAATTATTTATTTATTAAATAAAATTTTAAATTAATTAATAATAATATAAAATATTTAATTAATTATTTACTAAATTAATCACATAATAATTAAACATAAGTAAAAAAATTTAATTACCATTCCTGATATTTGATACCAAATATTGGTGTAACTATTAACTTTTATAATCTCATTCCTAGTGCTTGCATACCAAACACGCATAATCAATAATTTCATTCCCATTTCAATTCTCATTTTTCATTCTCATTACTAATTTTTTATTCTGATTCTTTCATTATTGATTACCAAGCGAGACCTATAAGTAACAAATGCTAATCCAATTAGAAAACTATTTCTAATGTCATTCGAAATAACTTTTTTCTTAATTAGAAAACTATTTTCTAATATTACAAGGGAAAGTACTTTTAAAATTAAATATAACACCTTTTATTTAATTAAGAAGGTCATTTTACATTATTTATTTAGAGATGATTTTTTAATTTGTTATAAATTGTTTCTTTAATCAATTAGAAAACTATTTTAAAAATATTAAGAAAACTTTTTTTAATTATTAAATGAAAACTCTTTTCAAAATTTAACCAAGAAAAATACATTTTCTAATAAATCAAGAAACTTATTATTTATAATTAAAGAAATAATTTCTAAATAAATTGAACGATAATTCTCCAAATAAATAGAACCATAAATATAATTTGAAACTTGTTATTCATATGAAAAGAAATAATTTCTAAATTAATCACATAATAATTCTCTAAATAAGTAAAACCATAAATTTAATTTATCTCAATCAAATTGAAATAAATAAACTTTAATTAAGAAATACTTTTCTTAATTGGCTAAGAAAATATTTTCTTAATTTAAGGAGTTTAATTAAATAATTTCAATCTAATTAATTCTATTTTAGAAACAAAATTTCCAAAATTTAATTTAGGAACCAATATAATTATTAATCTTAACCAAATTAAGAAAAATAATTGCTTTAATTTTGAAATTGAATTTAAAATTAAAAAAATTAAAATTTTGTTTGGAATAAAACCTAAATTGTTTACGTTTAGAATACATTATTACATACTAGAAAAACATATTAGGATTACATTAATCCTATCCCAAAACAAGTTTTGTTCTAAATTAGGAATACCTTATTACTAACCTAAAATAAGCTATCCTTATGTCCAAACATCCTTTAATCTAGGTTATGGAATAACCCATTCCAGTAATAGAATATATTATTCCAATTGCCAAACAACCATTGTTCTAGCTTTTGAATATTCTTATTATTGTAAGCTAACAAGCCCAGTCTTTTTCCTATGAAAATCCTAGGCACAAACATGACAAAAACCCTAACCCCCCTTCTTGTGTTGCTAGTAACCTTGCTTCATCGTCATCAGTTGTGTATTGTCACCCAAATGAGTTGTCTCTTCCAATGGAAGCATGGTCGCCAGTCTCTTCTTCGACATCGCCTAACTAAATGCTAGCATCTGTTATAATTGTTGTAGAGAAAAGCAACAATCACAAAAACCTATTGTTACAATTGTTGGAGAGAAGAGCAACAATCACAAAAACCTAGTGTGCAAATTGTCACAGCTGCTGTTACAAAGGTTTTCCTTAAAGTAAACTATTCTGCTAGTTGTGCTAGCCCCTTTGCACAACAATCTCAATCAGGTATATTAACGAAGGATTCAACTTTCCTACTAACCGTTAACCAACCTACTTGTTCTCAAACACCTCACGAATCTCGTAGTGTTTAACTCTCTCACTCTTGTAAGAATATAATAAGAATTAAATATTTATGGCAATAATAAACACGAAAGAGATGCAACCAAAAGTCAACATTTATTACTTCCCTTAAAGTATAAAAAGTAATTCTCTCTCACATCTCAATGTCTTTTACACTTATTATATGAAGAGCAAGGATCAAATGAGCTATTTATAGGCACCTCTAGACGATCAAGTTAGAATCCTAATACTAGCAAAGCTCACATTTTATCCTTGTCAGATTATATCACATTAACTAATAAAATGACATTCCATCTAATTAGAACTCTATCTGATAGGATTAAGTTATAGCACAATAACAAGATAAAAGATAATATCTATCGAGGAGTGATCTATCCATATCCACAAAGATCTACTCTATCTCTTAGAGCTGATGTTCATTCACTACAATCTTATTTTCCACATCATCCAAAATCTCATCATCTCTATCTGTTGATGATGAGTCATCTAAGCCAATAGCGCACTAGTCCGTCAAATGCTTTTCCATGCTAACTCCATAAGCTATGGTCAGTTTATTTGAGCACACACTAAGTCCTTAATCCTTTAAGAACCTAACCTTAGCCAACTCAACTCGTATAAGGTCCGAAATTCTACCAAAACTCGCATCATGCTTGATTTAACTTGCTAAGTCATCTTGGAACTCTTGAATGCCACCGTCATGCTTGTGATCTAGCTAACCTTCCACTCAATGTCCATTTCAAGCCTTTTTTTAGTCTCACAGCTAAATCTTGCATCTGGTCGGAGATTTCCACCAATGTGCACTAATGCATGCCAACCTTCGACATTGCCCCTTTTCCTCCTTGCCTCCTCTTAAGTCTTTGTCTTGTTCCATTGTTCTGCATATCAAACATTGGTCAAGGCTTGCCAATGCCCGCATGATTTTGCTATGGACTTAAGAGGCTAACAAACCACCCTCATCAGAAAAACATAATGCCCTAAATGAAATAAGCTATGGACACTCCTTCGAATGTTGTTTCCTCAAAGATTCCTTTGTCATTGCTACATCTTTCATGTAACATATTCCCTCTCCATCGGGTCTCTCATGGCTTTTGTTTGAATTCTCCTTCACAAGGTCCATTGCACCTAATATAGCATAACTACTAAGGTAAACTTCTTTCAGCGAGTCCTCTCTTTTACCTTGATCCTTCGTGACCATGGTAATTACTTGTTCTTTACCCACCTTTTGTTTTAGACATTCACAAGTAAAGTGTGGCCCTTCACAAATGAAACAAGCAATATCTTGTTTTAATTGTTTCATAGAGTGCCTTTGAGAAGATTCACCTACTTTCTCCTTTCCTTTCTTTGAGTCATTTCATGTCCTATCATTCTTCTTGCCCTAATAGGTAGTTCGAATTAGTGGTGGCGTTTGTAGATCTACCAAAGCATTCGTAGCCACTATCATACTTAAGAGGTCTTTAACGTTCTACCTTCAAAGCTCCATTTGTGCCCAACCTTACAAACCACTTATGAAATTGAGCAATTTGTCATCCTTTGACATGTTCTGCACGTCCAACATCAAAGATGTAAATTTCCTCACATACTCCCCTACTGAGTCATCTTGCTTCAATCTCTTCAAAGCTTCCCTTATGAGCCATAAAGTGTTATTGGGGAGGAACTGGTCTATTAGCTCCTTCTTCATCTTTTACCATATGTTAATAGGAGGTCTACATGCATTGATGTTGTTTGAGGTTCTCATTCTCACCACAACTTTGTATCTTCCACTAAATACATAGTTGTGATTGACACCTTCTTCGAATTGGATATCTTTCATACTGCAAAGTGTAGAAGAAATTTTTGAGCTCTTTAGCACTTTGCTTGCCATCGAAAATTTATAGCTGTTGCATCTTCACTAAAGTGCTTTCACTGGTCCAACACCCTGTGTTGCGACGACACACCTTAGGATTGTCACCTCGAACTTAGTCTCTTTTTGTGCCTTCATAAACTTCTCTATTTGATGCTACAACTATTGGATTTGTACCTCTAATATCTCAAATCCATTACTGTAAGATGTCACCTCTTACTCCCTTTAAGGAATTGGTATAACAAGTGCCTCCACTCAGTTGACGCTTTCCTTTAGGTTGCTACCTCCCACCATCTCGAAATTTTGCACTAATACTAGTTATTACAAAGGTTTTCCTTAAAACACTAATGGGCTGTTTGGTTGAGGGTAATAGGAATTCTATTACCCTCCTATTCTTACGTGTTAGCTGTTACTTTGTTTGGTTTGCAAATTAACCTATAGAATAGCGTCCCGAAAGATTACTTATTCCTTATATTAACGAATAACTAAAGAAAGCTCAACCCCCTCTTTACCTATTCGACACAGACTCGGAATAACCTCAACACTCCTCTCTTTCTCTTAGACAACCTGTACCCCTCGTCTGTTTTTCACAAAAAAATTGTCACTCACGCAGCACCTCTCTCACACAACATCTTTTAGCTCTGTCTCTGGATCAATGGCCTTATGTCGCTCTTCACATGGGTGTCTCTTATCATTGTCTTTGAAGAGGGAGAGTGTTGGATTTGTTGTTGAAGGACATTTCATTAAAGAGAGCTCATTTCTATACCGATCTTTGGGAGAGAAAAGCCACCAAGCTCTCAATCTCAATGCTTAGGTAATTTCTTCATATCCCTTTCTTTACGTTGATTTGTATGTTTATGTTTATGCTTATGCATATGTGTATGTTTATATCTATTGAATGTTTAAGATTTGGAAAATGTTGAATCAAACAATTTTCCTTTTGGCTCTGACAAAATGGTGTGGAAGAAAAATTGTAAATTTGGTTCGTTTTATTTGCCGAGAGAGTGAAACTGATTTTTGGGTACATTTATAATTTGGTTTCTTTCATGGGTTTTTCTTGGAAGTGAACAGAAATGAAGTTGATGATATAATTTTGAATTTTGCTTCTTTTGGGGGCTTGATTTTCTAGTGTTAGGTTATTTTTATAGTTTGATCCAATTGGTTGAGTTCTTTCCTGTTAAGGAAACTGAAAACTTTGATTTTCTTGTGGAACTGAAGTTTAAAGGTGATTACTTGGCAGCATCAGGGATGCTTTTAGCTGGATATGGATTTGAGGTTCATTTTATAATTTTTATATATGTTTCCTCGAAGCATATGATGTTATCTGGATGGTGTTTTTGGTTTCCTGAGCTAGCGTTATATAGCCCAATTGGTGGAGTTCTAACCATACTAGTATGTCTCTGTTTTCATTTATTTATGTTCTCT
Organism: Erythroxylum suave; assembly: GCA_027563595.1. NCBI lineage: Eukaryota > Viridiplantae > Streptophyta > Magnoliopsida > Malpighiales > Erythroxylaceae > Erythroxylum > Erythroxylum suave. The sequence goes on from JAOSBN010114671.1 coordinate 8,663, forward strand.
TCATGAAATGTTTGTTTGTTTACATAACATAGGGAAATGAATATCTACTAGGAATCATTAGTTTTTTTTTTGTATTTACTAAGCCTACCTATGAAGGTTAATTCCTTTACTTGTGGACTATAGACAGATTGCTTTACCTTCCATAGGTATTAGACATGAGTTCAACTATTCATAGAACTCCTAAAACCTTTGGGAGTCAGTCATTGTTTTTCTAAGATTTGGCATCATCGATCTCTGCTCGGAAAGGAAAGTTTTCAAGTCCAGGACAGGCAGTAGCAGTATCTAATCTATGGCGTGAAAATTTTGGGGTTTCAGATCTTCCACCTCCTCCTATGTTCCTTAGAGGATCTCTCAGATTTGTCTCCTGATTCTGGAATTCTAGATTACCCTCTTTCCCCAGTTGCCTTCTTGTCTCTAATTTTTCTAGTTTAGAATCTATCTGAAGCTCATAAGGCCCTTACCAAGAATCGCATGCAAATCAATGGCATGCTAATCATAGGTGTGAAGCCAGTGGATCCAGTGCAATAGTAGGCTTTGAATGAGAGACTTAACAATTAAGGGTTCATACCATTGCCCCCACCATCATCTACTAGAACCACAGAGTTCTCCACATCAAGAGGCTTTCAGCGCCCTTACTATCTTCAAAATGGCAGTACTAATGCCCAGCAGTTAGGTGGTGCCATTGGTTCCCCAGCAAAATCAATAGTATCAAAAATTTTGGATGTAATGTTTGGCACATAGTTTGCTAGTCTCAGCCAGCTATGTCTTGTTTTGAATAAGATTCGTGTTTACAATAATCTATGTGTAATAGCAGGACTTGCTATACCTTCCTCTTATGGGACTGTGAGAGGTGTAGAATTCCTTTACTAATATTGTAAGAAGATTATGCAAAAAATTGCTCGATTGATAAGAAGTGCATGAATTGCATAACTTTGTGCCAGAGAACACCACCTTAATTTCCAAGTTGACTTGATAGTACCTATTATCAATATAGTTAAGGAATTCAATAATAATAAGAATAATAAATATAGCTTAGGAATTTAATAATCATAATAACAAAATTTAATAAAATTAACAATAAGAAGTAGAAAATTAATAAGAATAATAAAATTAATAATAATGAGAAGAAAATTAATAATAATAAGGAATTTAATAATAATAATAATAAGGAGAAAATTAATATTAATAATAATTAATAATAATAATAATAAGGAGAAAATTAATATTAATAATAATTAATAAGAATAAGAATAATAATAATAATTAATAATAATAAAGGAATTTAATAAAAAAATAAAAAAATAAATAATAATAATAATAACAATAATAACAATAATAATAACAATAATAATAATAACAATAATAATAACAATAATAATAATAATAATAATAATAATAATAATAACAATAATAATAATAATAATAATAATAATAA
>JAOSBN010114672.1:0-39422 GCA_027563595.1 Erythroxylum suave
GGTTCAGCTGGAGTCAATCGCTGCCGCTGCGAACCACAAGAGGATGGCGTGTGGCCCTGGTACCAGCATGCCAGCATGCGCTTCCGTCTCCGCAAGTCCATGAACCTCGAAGCTGACATCTACAAACAAACACCCTTCCACCTCTTGATCTGATTGCAGAGCTTGCTCTCCAATCCACTCCTTTGTCTAGTCGTGACTATTTCATGAACCTCAACTTGGCCCTGCGGTCGTCACAGGCAGTCACCAGTCTTTCCTCCAAGTGCTTGCACCCTTTGACCTCACAAGAATTTCTGCGTCGTCACCTTCACACCTCTTTGACTTACGCTCACAATTGTTATCGCTACACACGCGCAGCATCATTTCAAACCATTTACGCCGCATTATCTCCCTCCACACACGGCGCCTATCCCTTATCCGCGACCATCAACGTCGTCCAGAAGAGGATGTCTACCAATGGGGAAGTTAGACCCAAGCGAAGAAATAGCCCTATCTCTGCATTGGAACGACCTAAGAAGCAACTGAAGCAGGGGAACGGTGTTCCAACCCCTGGAGATGCGACACCTCAAAACGGATCTGTATATGACGTGGAGGATCGTGGGCCAGCGCAGATAATCAATACGTTAACTGCCACAGGCGATTCGCCAGAATGGCAGGCTACGATAGAGAAGGTTATTAAGAGCGTTGTGTCCATACATTTCTGCCAGACCTGTTCATTCGATACAGATCTATCAACTTCAAGTCAAGCAACCGGCTTTGTAGTCGATGCTGAGCGAGGCTACATTCTGACCAATAGGCACGTCGTCTGCGCAGGCCCTTTCTGGGGTTACTGTGTCTTTGACAATCATGAAGAGGTATGAGCCTTGGCCCCGGTTGTTCGGATCCCTGCTGACTATCCTAGTGTGACGTGAAACCTGTATATCGAGACCCTGTCCACGATTTTGGTATACTTAAATTCGACCCTAAAGCGATTAAATACATGGAAGTGACTGCGCTCAAACTCCAGCCAGAATCAGCCAAAGTTGGTGTTGAAGTCAGAGTTGTGGGCAATGATGCGGGAGAGAAGCTGTCAATCCTGTCAGGGGTCATCAGTCGACTGGACCGTAACGCACCCGAGTATGGAGAAGGATACAGCGACTTCAACACGAACTACATCCAGGCTGCAGCTGCGGCCACCGGCGGAAGCTCTGGCAGTCCCGTCATCAACCTAAGTGGCAATGCGGTGGCACTACAAGCTGGCGGACGCGTCGACGGAGCCGCCACCGATTACTTTCTCCCATTAGATCGTCCACTGCGGGCGTTGCAATGCCTTCAGCAAGGACATCCCATCACTAGAGGAACCATACAGACCCAGTGGGTACTCAAGCCGTTCGATGACTGCCGACGGCTGGGACTGACCCCGAACTGGGAAGCGGCTGTCCGAAAGGAATTTCCAAACGACAACAGTATGCTGGTCGCCGAAATCGTGCTACCGGAAGGTCCTGCAGATGAACAAATTCAGGAAGGAGACGTTCTGATCAAGGTCAATGGCGAATACTTGATGTCTTTTGCAAAACTGGATGACATTCTTGACTCAAGCGTCGGCAAGACTATAACCTTACTGTTCCAACGAGGTGGCGAAGATCATGAAGTCACATTGAGTGTCGGAGATTTGCACGCCATCACACCCGATCGATTTGTGACCGTTGCTGGAGGCAGTTTCCACAATCTGTCATACCAACAGGCAAGATTGTATGCCATAGCTGTGAAGGGCGTATATGTCTGCGAAGCTGCTGGGTCTTTTAAGATGGAAAACGCACTGTCCGGATGGATAATTGACAGTATTGACCAGAAGCCAACACCAAATCTTGATGAGTTCATGAAAGTGATGCAAACAATACCGGACAAATCAAGAGTCGTGATTTCTTATCGACACATCAGAGACCTGCACACCAGAGCCACAAGCATCGTTCATATCGACCGTCATTGGCATCCGAAGATGAAGCTATCAACACGAAACGATGAGACCGGTCTTTGGGACTTCAAGACTGTTGGCAAGCCTCTGTCCGCACTCCCACCAACTCCAAGATCTGCTGACTTCATCCAACTTGATGGTGTCAATCTTCCAGCGGCAGCAAAGATCGTGAGATCCTTCGTCAAGATTTCGTGTTACATGCCGGTGAAGATCGACGGCTATCCTCAAGCAAGGAAAACTGGATTTGGTCTCGTCATCGATGCCGAGAAGGGATTGGTGGTGGTCTCGAGAGCAATTGTTCCGTACGACCTCTGCGATATCACAGTGACCATTGCTGATTCTCTTCAACTTGAGGGCAAGGTCATCTTCCTCCACCCGCTCACAAACTACTCGGTGATCCAGTATGATCCTTCACTCGTTGATGCGCCGGTGCAGAGTGCAGAGTTGGCTACCGAAACTATCAAACAGGGTGAGGATACAATATTCGTGGGGTTTAATCAGAATCATAGGATAGTGGTCGCAAAGACTGCGGTCACGGATATCACAGCTGTCGGTATACCGGCCAATGCTGCTGCTCCGCGGTACAGGGCTGTCAATCTTGATGCCATCACTGTTGACACGAGCCTGTCGTCACAGTGCTCATCAGGGGTTCTGGTTAGACCCGACGGAGTGGTGCAGGCGTTGTGGTTGACGTACATGGGTGAGCGAAGTCAAGGTAGTCATCGCGACACTGAGTACCACCTCGGTCTCGCCACCACAATGATCAATCCTGTACTCTCACAAATCCAGCAAGGTATCATTCCCCAACTCAGAATCCTCAACATTGAGTCCTACGTGGTACAAATGGCACAGTGCCGAATCATGGGTGTTTCTGAAGAATGGATCAAAAAAGTTGCCCAGGCGAATCCTTCAAGACACCAGCTGTTTATCGTGAGGAAAGTTGACAGCGCTCCAGCGGTGGGACCTTCGGATGGCCAACAATTGCAGGAAGGTGACATCATTTTGACTCTCAACGACCAGTTGATCACCCGAGTAGCTGAGTTCGACATTATGTACGACAAAGAATGGCTTGATGCTTTGGTGGTTAGACAAGGCAAAGAAGTCAGGCTACGTGTGCCCACAGTGCCTACCGAACATCTCGAGACTTCTCGAGCGGTGATATTCTGCGGGGCTGTCTTGCAAAAGCCTCATCACGCAGTACGGCAGCAAATCAGTAAGTTGCATTCTGAGATCTACGTCAGCGCTAGATCAAGAGGTTCACCTGCATACCAATATGGTCTTGCGCCAACGAACTTCATTACACATGTCAATGGTGTCAAGACGCCGGATCTTGATACATTTGTGCAAGAAGTCAACAAGATCGAGGACAATACGTATTTCCGACTACGGGCTATGACCTTTGATAACGTGCCTTGGGTGGTCACTATGAAGAAGAATGATCACTATGTAAGGTCTTTACTGACTCAATCGTGGCAACCGCTGACCGTGCACAGTTCCCCATGTCCGAATACTTGAAAGATCCCAGCAAACCTCAGGGATGGAAAGTAACCTCGTACGGCAAGCGTGCATCCAGGTCCAGCGAAGGTGCTCCAGTGACGGCAGATGGAATGGACGAGGAAGGAGGTGATGCAAGTGAGGGCGAGGAGGCTCCAGACGACCACGACGACTAGGTGACCGTCTTTGACCTGGTGGTGTGAGAGCATTGCAGATATCGGCCTGCTGCACAAATGTACTAGACACTCGTAGTCAACGCGGCGCGTTTATTGACGAGCGAGTCATGTAGAACCAACGCCCACTAGGGCTATAGTGGTTTGTGACCACGGTTTCGGGATTGCCAAATTATCACATGTCAGAGTGGAACGAGCCGTCGTGCCGCCACAGAGTCAGAAACAAGCCACGGTGGCGGGTATGAAGAAGTGCGAAAGACTTGCAGTCTTGCACAGGCCAGGTATTGATAAGCATGAGAATGGTAATGCCCGGTGAGGTGTGGTATGAACAACATCATCGGTCCTGGTAACACATGCATGATCTTGAGCGTAGACAGCAGAAACACCGACGTCATAGCGCCGTGTTTGGGAGGGCATCAGTGACCACCGGAAGGCACGCGATCTGCTCACGCAGGTTTTGGCTTCCTGCTCGTCCTGCTCGCGTGCGAGCGGTTGGGCTTGCGTCAGAGTGGGCAGCCACCAGTCCCTTGCCCCATGCATTTGCTCCATGCCCTGGAATTTCTGCAAACATACACCATCGCACCCTCGTCCAACCGTGGCATCTTTACTCTACTGCCAGTCACCCGCACTGCTCACTCCGTCTGAAGCAGATCGAGTTGTAGATTTCATACCCTCATCAAGCCTTGCACATCTTCAATCGTTATACTCTCCATCCACACCTTGACCGTCCGCCCACAAACAAAATGTCGCTCTCAGACATCAACCCCCAGATTGACCCTGGCACAGACAAGACTCAGGCCGACATCAATAAGAAAGGTGCCAGTCTACAAGAAACTGTCGTCAACAGTGAGGTACGACATTTTCCAGTTCTCTGAGGAAGATTGCATCGCTGACGTTGTTCAGTCCACGCTGCATTCATAGCAGTCCTTGCCTAATTACACCTCAGATGCTGCTGCCGCTGCCAACGCGATCAAGAATCACCCTATTGCTCAGAACATCGCAGATGGCCCTGTTGCTCAAAACATGAAGAAAGAGGCCGAGCAGACTAGCAATGAATTTGACGGTCTTGCCAAATCTCGATCAGGATCTCGAGGTACTGCAGCAACTGGACAATCATTGACTAGTAGGTATTCGATTGTGTACGAAGAGACCGGGACTGACTTGGAGAAGACTATCATTCGTTTTTCTACACTCTGCTCAGCGTAAGCCACTCCATAGCCGTCTCCATATTCTTCTGACCCGTGGACCAGTGGGAACATCCCCGTGCAACTGCCATTACATTCGCAGCCTCTCTCGTCTTAATCTTTGCCTGTCGATATCTCCCAGTACTCAAATGGCTGCTGAAGATGTCATACATGGTCCTTGGTGGTAAGCTGGTTTCACTTTCTGGACGGAAACGACAGGTCTAACACATGCGCAGTCGTTACAATTGCGGAGGTCGCTGCTAAAACCATTATGGGTGGTAGTGTGGCGAGCTCTGTCCGTCCCCGCAACTACTACAAGATTCCAAAGGAAAGCCTCGAGGCGTCTCTCGATGATCTGGAGCAACTCATCAATTTCTTCGTGATCGAGTTCCAACGAGTCATCTTTGCCGAGAACATTCCAGTGACTGCTGCAGTTCGTACCCAGACACGCTCAACATCCAAGTTTGACTAATTCCCTTTAGGCTTTCGTGTCCGCTTTCATCTCCTACTACCTCATCAAGATCCTGCCATTCTGGGGTCTCTGCCTCCTTGGCACTTGTGTTGTATACCTCGCGCCACTGGTCTACCTCCAAAACAAGGAATTGATTGATGGCCAACTAGAGCACGCTTCTACTGTCATCGGTCAACAGACTGCACAAGTCCGTGACTTGACTGCGGAGCACACGAGCAAGGGCTTGGAGACACTGAAGTCATACACAAGCGACTACACTGCCAAGGCTGGTGAGCTGATTGGCTCTGCTCGCCAACAGATCCCATTGCCCGCTGCACTTGGCGGAGACGCAAAGACAAATGGGGTCAATGAAGGCGACTTTCCAAACGCACCAAAGACTGACCTCCCATCAGCTGCCGGGCACACCAAGCCAGTTGTCAAAGCTCCTACTGAGGACGGTCCAATCGCTGCTTCCGCCTCTTAAGACATACAATCGAGCTTGCATGCAGATATGAGTGAGCGAGTAACGGAAAATAAGATCGAAATGCACCCGACGGTCCTTCCCAAGTCAACGAGGTGGGAAACGTTGGTCGACAGTCTCGAATTTCACAACAGACAATGTGGGATGTCTCGTGGAAGACTAGCGCTTGAAGTACTCAATTCGGACTGCGTATTCTGGAGAAGCAGAGGGACAATGGAGGTTGGCACGCAAGAAACCAAGCATTTGATCCATCACCGTGGGTGTTGAGAGCATGTTCTTTGGTCGTTGCACTGTAACACAATCGACGGGTCTGGTTCTTGCCGGTATTTGAAACATCTTTAGCGCTTCACACTTTTCCTTATCAAGTTCAGTATGCGTATGATAGACTGAAGGTGTGCAAATACGAAGTTTTTGGAGCTGCTTTTATTCTGATACCCATCTTGAGCTGTCACCCAGACAATAACGTAATGCTACACGACCCAGCAAACGGAAACAGTGCAACAACGCAGCAGTAAACTGATGCGAGGTCTTCTCCCTGTCAGCCCCTGACATACATTCCAGCTCATCATGCAGCCTGAAACGGTTTCTCCGACATCTTTCCATCGAGCTCGAACACATGCTATGCACACTTAAGAGATCTCATCCAAGGTTTTCTTGAGATCATTTCGCTCGAGCCAATCAATGGACTGACCGACCTCGTAGATCGCGTCTCCGGCAGCGTCGTGCGAGCGGTAGATGCCGGTGGACAGTCGTGTCATGATCGGAAAGATTCCATCGTCGCCCAGCCGCGTATCATTTCTGCCAAACAGGTCTTTCATTGTCGTCTTCGCTTCCACCATGGCCTTCTGTGTCAGTTCGAGGGTTTTCTTGACGTAGGCTAGGGTTTTGGTGATTTCCAAGGTTGTGTTTGGCCGGTCACTTGGAATCGCGTCTAACAAAGAGAATGCTTGTGTCGGATCATTCGCAGAAAGATCGTTTATTCTGTGCCGGTTGGCCATAGTCGTAGTCAACTTCTGCCGCTTGGCTCGCTGATTCATTAGAGTATCTGGCCCATCAGTACCCTCCGTGTCAGATAGAAGGTTGATTGGATTATTTTGTGTGCCACGGCCATTGTGGATCGGCAGCCTGAATTTGGCGTTGGCTGTAGGCTTGATGATTCTGGCGACGCCGAGCACTCGGTCGAGGGTCTCGGTGTTGACAGAAAGACGTTCCGTCACCTTTCTCCCTTTCTTCTTGTTGCGCTTCTTCCTCTTTTCTCCAGGAACTACATGGTCGGTCGCGTGAGTTGGAGGAGAAACGTTTGTTGCCGGAAGAGGACGTTTACGTGACGTGTTGTCGCCTATGCCGCTGGGTCTGTATCTGTCAGGGTAGATAGGATCTTTGGAGCGATGGATTCGTTGGGTCGGAATGTTGTTTCTCAGGACAATTCTCTTCACAGCCCATATCATGTTCATCAAACCTTCATGGTTGAAAGTGTCGAAACCAGATTTCGCGGCCGCATCTGCTATCTCAAGATTGAGACCTATCAGAGGGAGTACTGGGTACAGATTGGTTAACTAAACTGGATCTCGCTCTCGATTCATCAGGAGCATGGAGCAAACTTACTGCCTTGATACAATCCGTAAACACCAGTATCTCGATGCTCGTAATAGCAGGCTCTGCCTCTGTAGCATTGTCCGTTCAACCAGTTTGCACAAGTGCCTCGTTGCAGAAATGAGCTGACGAGCGTTCCTGTGTCTCTGTGAGCATATCCACACGCCTCAATGCCATTGCGGTCAACATTTGGGCAATTTGGCCCCAAAGCCCAATAACGGCATGTGACTAATCTCGGATTCATGGATGAAATAGTATCGAGAGGATTGAATAAATGTTGGGCGCAGTTAGTGTGTGGAGGGGAAACACTTGATCACAGGTTTTGGATCAATCAAGAGGTGCAAATGGATGTACGCGACTGGCTGGGAAGGCACCCGCGTCGATATGGTGATTGACGCGTTGAGAAGAGGGGATTGTGGATTGCTGCAACTCTTCAAGTTCGAAGGAAAGAGCGTGAGCAAGAGATGGATGGTACTTATCTCATGACTAGTTGAGTGTGATACTGGTACGGTCAAACTGCTGAGTGTTCACCAAAGATGCACCAAGTTGTCCCATGGTTTCCTCATCAACGGTCACTTCAAGTAGACGCTCGTCTCTTCTGGCCTCTCTGCTCCTGTTGAAGTCCAGTCTGCAACTTCAAGCTCATCAATAAGTATGCGGCCTTCTCATCACTAGGTAGACCAAGTGAACCTTTTCGTATGTCTTCAGCAATACCCTCCTCAATAATTGAACCTTCAGAGCTGTCCCCATCATACGCATCATCAACTCGTCTAACAGGTCGAGACTTGGGTGACAGCTCCGGTGATGATAGCGTTTCAGATGATCCTGTGTCCACCGGACGCTTTCGTGTCAGTGTGTAGGTCGGTGACGGCAAGAGTGGCACGGATCGAGGAGTGTTGGCTGGAGTCCACAAAGTGCGATATGTAGGCTCCGGCGTCGTTGACGACAATGTGTACACGTCATCGTTCTCTGTGTCAGAGGAGTAGACACAGTTAGACACCTGAAGAGCCTTTGGTCGAAATCGTTTCGCTCGGTGTGGGTGGGTTGGTGTGTCGGGGGTCAGTGGCATGGGCACTGCGGATGAGGGCCTGGAAGTGTGTCGACTTTCTATCTCCCGGTACATTCTGGCTTGCTCCGTACAACGCCGAGTTATTGCTGAATCAATAGTCATGTTGCCGAATCCATCAGCGTCTGGCGAGATACACATAGCAGGAAAGTCTGTACCAAACACCGGTGTCAGAGCGTATCTGATAGTCCAACAGAACGTAGCTGCAATTGCTTTCGCTGCATCGTAGGGCATCCAATAACCTGACGTTCGTAAGCAGCTGAATGACGAGAGGGACGTGTGTTTACCTTGAGCTACCAATGCTCCGCCTGTGATGCTATGACAAATGTCACGAAGGCCCAGGTTACGATTGAGCATCTTCGCCGGCGTCGTCTATGCTGCCGTCAGCTACATGATAGATTGGCTGTAGGTTCGTTTTCACCAACCTTAGAATGTCCTGTGCATTTGAACAATGGTGTCGTCCGTACAAGACCTATATTGTAGTCCCACAGCATGGCATATTGAGTGTCGTCTCCAGGCACCTTGAAGTTATATTGAAACACTACACAGATCAGAACGCTCGTCCTTTGGAATGGACCACGCTTACCCTCCAAGCTCTCTCTTCCTGTCTTCTCATAGAAGAACTTCTTTTCACTATTGTATGGGATATGTCGTGGAAAATCTGCGATTTGGCCCATAGGATATATCTCGAACTGCTGGTGCTGAGCTGCGAGAATCTCATCTTGATATTCGTGTGGTGGATAGCGACACTCCCCTCGAATGGATCCAGGTACGAAGACAGCAGCATCCTTGCAAATCTTCTGCTTCTTACGAGCTTGGTGAGAGAGCGTTGGGTTCAAGCTATGCTGCTTCATTCTGGATGGCTCAAGCTCTGATTCGGAGGTTTTCTCCACCTCGGGAGCTGGATTGAGGAGGGAATGGATGGCAGCCATACTTGTCAGGCACGTTGACGAGATCGACGAGTAGGGACTGAAAACAGTGGCGAACTTGTAAGATACACGGAATAGCAATCAATGTATCTGGAGGACTGCAAACAAAACAAGCTTACTCAAATATGCCATGTAAGAACGCTCGGTACAAAGACTGCTCAAAGTCACGTATGTTCAGGGTGCCAAAGTGCTCTTTCTCAGGAGAGTATCGCATACTTGCATCTTTGGCACTAGCCACAATTGCAGGTATGGCATCGACCTTGCTGAGGACAAGATGGTCGACATCGAGGCTGTCTAGCCTTGTTGAGTCTTTGTCGACGAATCAGCGGTATTTGGTGAGAGGACGGACAGCTAGAAGGGAAGACAAGCGGTGAGCGAGCCCACATGTCTTATGTCGGTAAGGAAATGTGCATGTCTCATATCAAAGAAACAGACAGATCATCAGCTCTGATATGCACTATCGATGTGAGGCTTTCTCAGTGACATGGCGGTTGAGCATTGAATAGAAGCAGAACTAAACCCCCAGATTAGTCGACGGGATTCTGGTAGTACTTAGCAGCGAGTCCACCATAACTCCTCTAACAATCCGATCGATTTCATCGTATATCAGTGTTACACGTTATGCTTTGTGATCGTGATTGTGTCCCTCTTTGCTCTCTGGAAGTGACCAAATGGCTTTTGGACAACTCGATTCTGCATACATATCATCATCCTGGACAGACGTGGCTGGAGAGTAGAGCTTTTCTTCCTCGGCCTGGCATGGATGCAATCCTGCTTGTTGTGGTACAAACCAACCAGAGGTGCCACCTGCTATGCCCAAACGATATTTGGGACAAAGAAACGCCAGTTTCAGAAGCTGTACCTATGCGAAGAGAGGTCAAACATGCGATGATCAGCTTCAAGGGGCGTTCTTCTGGGCAGTTGGTTCATTCATCTTGCTGTTGGACGACGTCCATCGCAGGCTATTGCTTTCATGTAATAGACGAATTGACAGGGGTAAAGATCGATCAGCGCAACAGTTTTTCCTGAAAGGTCTGCCTCTGAGGTCGCGCTGCCGGCCAGCCTGGTTCGAACTACACGTAGACTATCAGCACAGCAATGAGCGTCTACATTGTTGCTGCTTCTCGGAGCTTCATTGCAACGGCTAGAGAATTTGACGTCGGCTGGAGTCTCAAATCACGAAGCGCAAGCTTGGGCGTCAAGTGGCACGCCGGCGGAATTGCTCCGACGTGTAGTTCTAAATCAGCCGTGAATGTCCACACTCAAACACTTGGTGTATGTATGAACGTTCACGATCGTGGATTTCATCGAATTGACGCGTAATTGGCAGTCATTGAGGCGTACGGACCAAATACGGAGAGGCCAATTGCCTGGTGGAGGCTGCCCGGATTTGGTCAGTGGAGCAACCCTGTTGCATCGAACTTCGTACTCGTATCAGTGAGGCTGAGCGTTCAGACCATGTACATAAATTCAGCCTCATAGATGCATCGTAAACGTCTCTCATAGACTTCTACTCACTTTGGACAATTCTGGTACTGTCGAACTACGCAAACTACGATCCTTGCCTCATCCTCGGACACCATCACGACACTTGTCACATAAGACGACCATGACAGGTCTCAATAGCTTGTCCCCATCGACGTGGCGCATCCTGGGCCTTTCTGTAGCGGCAGGCTACGTGGGCCTTGGGCTTATGGATGTTCTGACACCGACGTTTGCAGCAACACAGCTCGGTATCTGGCCAGTCAACCACACAACGCAAGAAGCCAATAGGTTGTTGACAGCTTCGACCATCTTGCTCGGCGCGCGCGATCTGTCCATCGGCGTTGCACTGTTCGCGTTCGACTACCGCCGAGAGCCAAAGTCTATGGGTGTTTTGATCCTGAGCGGGCTAGTGCTCTGCTACATTGATGTAGTCTGGATCTGGAAGGCCAGGGGAAAGGCTTGGGGAAGTGTATTTGCAGCAGGCGCTACGACCTGGGCCTGGATTGGACTGAATTTGCTCAGTTTGTGAACTCAAACAGTCTGAAACCGACTAGATCTTTCAGATCTTTCAGATCTGTATCGCAGAATCTTGCCACTTGAAGTTTGATACACCAGCTTGAAGGCAGGACAGTAGCTGCTCTTCTATTTTGACATAGTAGGGTAATTATACAACGAGACACCTCTCGGTTTCCCAGACTACGACTTTTCATCTACCCCTTGCTTCTCACTTTTGACTGCAGATTCAGTTTGTGCCGTAGCTTTACCCTCTGCTGCCTTTTGTCTCTTTTCCCTGGCATATTTCCAACTTCTACCAATTCCAGCAGTCACGACAGCTTTGACGGTCTGCATGGTACTGGGCCAAGAAACCGTCTTCTCAATGACCTGTCTGACTTCTTCTCGAAGACCACCACCTTCAACGTCTTTTGCTATCCTCTGTTCAAATGCTCCCCCTTCACGTCGTCTGATGCGCTCCGGATCTTCATCTCTGGTCTGCTGCATCATTCTGTTGAATTCTCCCCTAGGAATTTTGAACTTCGCTTGGTATTCGAAATATAACTTGTCACGGAACGCGTTGGGTAATCTCCGAACCATGTGTCCCCGAGTTACAGGATCCATGTTTTGAGAAAGTTTCGCATTGACCTTGGCGTCTTCGTACCAGCCTCGGGTATTGGTGATGGAATCGTTGAAAGATATGTTCGGCAGGTTGTCGATCAGTGGTGAGTAAAGTCGCCGAAAGTCTGGCAACTGGTTGTTGACAATGTTTGCAACCTTTGAAGCATTCTCTCCTCCGTACTTCATCCGCGGGTCACCCATGTAGGAAATATTGGCAATCGTGGTATACAAGTCGTTTTCCGTAAAGTTCTCCGGGAGGAGTAACAATGCAGTCCGGACAGCAGATATGAGGTTGACTTGATTCGCCAGTCGAACAGAAGGATTGTCTCTGAGAATTTTGACGGGTTTTTGCAGCCGTCCCGCGACGTACAATGTGTTCCACTCCGATAGATCTTTGCATAAGGTATCAATATTCACAACTCCGTACTTGATCAGCGTGCCGTTCACTGTGATGTAGGGGTTGAAATAGACACCAGCGCCCCAGCCATCCTGTACTCTTGAAACGATGTAGGATCCTGCCGAGCCAATAGCGGAGTAGTGATCACGGTGATCCTGAAGGTTTAGTGAATGCCAGTGCTGCGTGTACGAGACACCAAAGATAAAGTCTATCATCTTCTGATTACCGCCTTGTCTCTTTGTCACTGCTTCTGGAGGATTCGGATGCAATACCGATTTTGCAGTTGCAGCTTTTTGACTGACTTGAGGAAAGACACCAGATCCATACGCAAAGGCATACCGGATCGGCGCTCTGAACTGCCAGAGTATCTGTCGCAAGGCTTCCTTGAACTCCTCATTGATGACAATATGCTGATTCACCCCAAAGTCCTTCTCCGGCAACTCTGAAAACTTCTTAATGGTCAAGTCAGGGTCATTCTCCCAATCGGTGGTACTCGAAGATGAGTCGACTGGAGTTGTGGCTGCAGCTTCTTGTGAAGGAGATGGCTTCTGACTCTTCGCCTCAATTTCTGAAGCTGCGGGCCGGGCGGTTGCGTCCTTCTCTTGCCGGAAAGCTGTGGTATGAGAGAGGTTGCGTATTAGGTTATAATGGGACCTCGGGCTTAGGAAAGAAGTTCGATTGCAGGGAAGGTACAACTCTTGGAGACATCTTTTACCCAAGATGCTGGGAGCGGTGCGGTATACCATGACAGCTGATACCAACGATCATGATCACCGCATCGCAGACATCTGGACAGAAGGTGCGGAATATCAGATCTGGACCTTAGTCTATGCAGAGGTACAGCCAACCCTAAACACGTGGAAGAGCACCTTAGCACAGGCCCACCACGATAAATTGATCGTCTTTTAAACTACGCCCACCTCCGCCTAGCGTATCGTAATCCTAGGTATAATCGCGCTCGCGAAATCCTTCCGAATATAAACTCGTAGAATTCTACTATAGATAAGGTATATCGTATAATAATAACGTAGATAGAACGATATATTCTTAGAGAAATATTATTTAATTTTTATATATAAAGTAAAGGGCTAAAATAGCGTAGAAATAGTAATATATTATTTATTAACTTATATTAAGAAGCTAGATATTAAATTTTTATTAAATTTTATAAAGATTATTTATAATCTCTATTTATTTATAAATATTAAATTCTTTAAAATAAATTTATTAAACTCTTAGTCTCGCGAATTTATATTAAATAATTAGCTAATATTAAGATCTAAAATAATATTTATTTTATTAGCGACGTATTAAGAGAATATATTAAAAACGTTTAAAAGATTTATTTTTATTATCTTAGCTTATTAAGCGTAATTATACTTTAAATAAAGCGATCTAGTAAATAATCTATAGTAAATTAATATATATCGTATAATATCTTTATATATTAAAGCTTATCGTCGAATTTTATTATTAAATCTTATTATAGAAACTTATTATCGAAGTTATTATTAAAATATTTTTAGTAAGTATTATTATTATATTAAATATATTAATTATCTTTAATACTCTTAACTTTATTATTTAATCTTATCCTTTAATTCTAGTTAAGATATACTTATTAGAGAATATCGCTATTATTATTAATTATTATTATTATTATTATTAATAGCGTTATTAGCGGCGTTATTATTAGAAATAATATTAATAACGATATTTAAAGCGGTATTAGTAATATTAGCGATAGCGGGATTAGCGATAATTTAAAAGAAATAAAGATAAACTTATTATTAATATTAGCTAGATTAATAAGATATAAAATAAATCTATAATATACGTCTATTCTAAGAAATCTAAGAAGTTAAGATATTTAAATATATAATAGATTAGACGAGGTATCGTTATATAAATAAAGAATTTTATAAAGATATTATATTAAAGATTAATTTTAAAATTTAGATTACGTATTTATTTATAAAAAAGAACTTTAATAATTTAATTATTATTTAATAATTACTTATAGAAGATAATCTTAATAATATACGTTATATAAATTAAAATAATATAATATAGACTCTATTAAGGACTATATATAATTTTAACGAAATATTTATTAATAGATATTTAATCTAAAATTAATAAATCGCTAATTATATTACGTTTACTTTAATATAAAGTACGATTATAAGTATTTATAAATCTAGAGAGAGCGATTTTTATTAACTTTAGCTTATTAATATATTATAAATATTAGCTAACTTCCTTAGTCTTTATATAATTTTAAATAAATCTCTTTTCTATATTAGAGACTAGTAATAATAATAATTTAATTTATAGTTATTTATTAAGCTATAATTTTAAAAGAATAGACGTATTTAAGTTAAATAATAATAACGTAAGTAGATAATAGATTAATTTA
Organism: Erythroxylum suave; assembly: GCA_027563595.1. NCBI lineage: Eukaryota > Viridiplantae > Streptophyta > Magnoliopsida > Malpighiales > Erythroxylaceae > Erythroxylum > Erythroxylum suave. Next base: position 14,737 of record JAOSBN010114672.1, read on the forward strand.
ATAATAAAAAAGATAATAATTAATAAATAAAAGTAGATAAAGAGAAAAATAAAAAATTCGCGTTTATATATATCTAATATTACTAAAAGTTATATATTATATATAACTTTAATAATAATAGTAAAGCTTAAGAAAGATATAATAATAGTAAATATCTAAAATATTAATTAATATAAATAATTAAAGATTAGATATTAACTATATTTTAAAATCTTTATTATTTACTCTTAATATAATATTTTACTAAATTATAGTCTATTAATATAGAATAGTATAACTTACTTTATAAATATTTAAATATACTTTATAGTCGTACTATAACTTATTTAATATAGATCTTTAAAACTCTATTAAATTATTCTTAACTATATTATAATATTATTATAGCGTTACTTTATAGAACTTATATATTAATCTTATTATTAAATATACTCGTAATAGTAATTCTATTATTATATAGCGTAATTCTATTAATAATATTATATTCTTATAATATATATATCTTATTTAGACTACGGTCGTCTATTAGAAAAAGAGAAGTAATATTATATAATTTAATATAATTAAGATTTACTCTAGTCTTATTAGCGTAGAAAGACTAATAATTATTTAAAAATTATTAATTATTTAGATTTATATTATCTATTATCTACTCTTTTATATAATATACTATTTATTAATCTAATTATAGGGCCTTCCGTTAAATATAAAGATTTAAATAATTATAATTTAATACTAATATATAATAGTTAGCTATATCGTCTTAAATAATATTTTAAAATTCTAATTAATAATAAGATTACTCTAACTCTAATTAAATATATCTTTTTTAGATTAAAAGAGATTTAATTTATAAACTTATATACTATTTTAATAAAACTTAATAATAATTTAATAGAAGTTCTTCTTTTTATAAAAAAAAGACGCTTAATAGGCTATTTTATTATTTTAAAGATATTTAATTTAAACTATTTATAAACCCTTTACGAGAGCTTTAATTTTCCGCTTTAAAAAAGTACTAAAAGTAATACTAGAAAATAAGCGCCGTATTTATAAATCTTTTAAAATAAAATACTATAGATCTTTATATAAATATTAAGTATAATAGCCTTCTCTTATAAAGGGTTAATTCTTAAATAACTAATATATAGCGATATTATAAAGCTCGTATTATTATTACTAAAGATAGAAGCTAATTTTATTATAAAAGATATTTTTTAATTAAAAATAATAGAAGTAGATAAGAAATAATATTTATAAATTATTTATTATAATATATTTAAATATAAAAAGAAGGTCTTTTATATTATTAAAGCGACGAATTTTATTATATTATCTTATTTACTTTTATCTATTAAGATACTTTTATTAGTCCTTATATTATCTAGTTATAATAAATAATATATTAAAGTATCGGCTTTATTACTATGAGAGGTATAGGAGGTCTTCCAGTCCTGCTGGCACTCAGAGCATCAAGTGCAGTGACAATGGTGATTGGCCGAGATGCGTGTGTTCGTTTACCAGTCGCTGTGTCGATGACACTCCAGATGTCCGGAGCGTCATATGTGGAAGGAGCGTAAACAAAGATGTAAACAAAGGGTCTTCAATACATGTCTGTCTTTCTGTGTGTTTTTTACTCTGAGTCTGAGTCTGTCTACATAGCTATTTGAGTGGTGGTAGCTCAGGGGCTCAAGCATACTGGTGCTTGCTCCACCACATTACTTAAATATTTATTTAATATAAGTCTTCGTAGCTAGCTTTAAGAAATTATAATAAAGATAGAAGACGATAATATTTAGATTAAATAAGATATAAAGAGTATTATATTATAAACTTTTAAGATTATTTATATCTTTATATATTACGGACTTACTATATTAGATATACGGCTTAATAATATATATATTAATAATTCTAGTAAAAATTAAGATCTTATTATATAACTTTATAATACTAGTATAAATTTACTAGTTATAAATATATATAAAGATAAAGAGCTATATTATTCGCGGAAAATTATAATTAAGAGATTAAACGATATATAGCGTAAGTTATATTTATTTATTATAAATAAAGAATAAAAATTCTATAATAATCTTTAATACTTCGGTTTTAATCTTAAAAAAAATATAAATAAGAATCTTAATATTTTATAAATCGTTTATTCTAGAATTATTAATATATTAAATTATATAATTTTTTAATTAATAAACTATTTTAAGGTCTTTAAAAACCTAATAAATATAATTTATTAATAAATTATTATACTTTACTTCTAGGACTTTAATTTATATTTAAAAGTAATTATATCGATTTTAAAAACGCTTTAAGTTCTAAGAAAGATTTAATATATCTTTAACGCTATATAAACTATAATATTTTAAGAGCTTAATATTAATAAGAAATATTAAATATTTATCGCTTTTACTTAGGCTTATTATATATTTTATAAAGATAACTATCTTAACTTAGTCGCTAGACTTATATATTTAATATTTTAATTTCTTTATAGATTAAAATAATAAGAAATTTATAATCTTTATAAATATTATTTATTTAATAAAAGCCTTCTTTATAAAATATTTTAAAGCTTATTATCGCTTTAAAATTATCCTTAATAATCTAATAACGTATATAATAATCTTTATAAATAACTTAATATTTATATCGCCTTTACTTTCGTTCTTAATATTATCTAAATCTAGAATATTATTATTTATAAATAAAAAGAGTATCTAGTAGAGTATTTAATTCTTAATTATATAACTAAATTAAGTATAACTTAGAAATATATATTTTATAAGGATTATAAGAATTATAATAATTATAAAGACTATAATTATATCCTTTATAGCGAAGACGTTCTTAACTACGGTAGTAATATATTATAAGATATCTAGATTAACGATATAAATATTATATATAATAAAGTAAATATTAATAATAAATTATTTCGTTTTTTTATTAAGCTTATTAATCTTTATTTAATCTTTAATTTATAAATAAGATAGATCTACTCTTAATTAGTATATAGCGATATTTAAATAAATAATTATAGAGTAGCGTTATTAGATAAGAGAAAGAAATAAAATTAATTATTAATAATAATAGTCTTAATTTAGTATATAAAAAGATATAATATATTATTATAGCTACTAAAATATTATAAATAAATATAAAATATTAGTATTTCGCTATATATAAAGAGTTTATAAAACTTTATTTTAAATTTTTTATTAATTATCTTATAAGGTTTAAATTATTAATAATATTTAATATTTAGAAGTTAAAAATAACTTTATATCGATCTTAATATATTAACGCGCCTATTTATATACTAGTATTCTCGTCCTTTAATATTAATATATTAAATATCTCTCACTTAAATACGTACGCTAGATAGCTTTAGATATAAGAATTTATTTAAAGTTAAGATTACTATATAAACTATATTTTTAAAGGAATAAAGGTTTAAATTTTATATTTATATAATATACTTTATACCTTAATAAAGTAATCGTATTAAATATTTTTTATAAAGAGTATATACTTATCTATAATAAATATAACTATTATTTAAGCTTTTATTATAACTTTTAATTTCTTATTTAACTTTTATAGCGTAGCTAGATAATAGAGTTAATTAATAAATTTTAAATATATTATTAGTATTAATTAAAGGTCTTTATAACGAATCTTTTAAGTAAGTAATTATAGTAAACTTAAATCCTTTAATATTATAATAAATTCTTATAAAGTTAATTCTTTTAAATAATATAATAGCTATCCTTTATATCTTAATAAGCCTTTTTAGATTATTTTTAATAATTTTAGACTATAACGCTCTTTCTTTATATTTTTTTAGTTCTATATTTAATATTTATATAGTATAGATATTATTTATAATAATAAACTTTATATTATTTAACTATATTTCTAGAGTTATTATATATTAATTTATCTCTATTAAAAGCTTTATTATAAACTTAAAATTAACTACTTTACTCTTTAACTAATAAATAAAGACGAAAGTTTATAATATTATTATATTAATTAAGATCGTAATTCTAATTAAAAGCGCTATTATAATAATTATAATATTTTAAATTATAATATTATAATAGCTTATTATAGATATTAATAAAAAGATAAAAAAATTATAATAAATCTTATTATATTTCTAATTAATAAAGATAACTTTCTATATTAATTTATTTACTAGATCGGTATTTAATAAACTTTAATTTAAAATTTTACGAAAGAGTTAATTAAATAGATATATAGAGTTATTAATACGAAAATAGACTCTATAAATATAATTATATAAAATAATATATATATTTATAACGACTTATTATTTAAGAACGATTATAGAACTTATTAAAGAAGAGATTTTTATTATAAATTTAGCTTAATTAATAAAGAGAGGCTCTATACTAAATTAAAAATTAATATATATACTAAACTTAATAGTAGATAATAAGAAGTAAAGACTTAATATATTTATTTAGAGCTATCTTTATCTTTATAAAGAAATATTAATTTAATAAAAGATCTATTAATATCTTTAAATATCTAAAATAATTAAATATATATATTCTAAAGCTAATCTCGGTATAAGCGTTAATATATATAAGTAAACGGCTATATAGTATATAAGATATAAACCTCTTATTATTATTCTAAAATCTTTAAAATTAATACGTCTAATTCTTTAGTTTATAAATTTTAAGCTATTATAATAAGATTATTTACTATAATAGCGTCTTAAAATATTCTTTAAAAATCTTCTTTATTATAACTATAATTTAATTTATTAAAGTTTTAAATATAACTATAAAAGAATCTTTAACTTAATATTCTCTAAATATAAACTTTAATATTATATTTCTTTCTTATAATTTTATTAAACTTAATACTTAGCCTTAGCGGTATTAAGTAAATAAATATATATTATTTTTTATAGTTATCTAAAAGCGCTAATATAATTAAGTTTTTTATTAATTTTATAATAACCCTCCTCTAAATATCTTAATATTAATAATAGATTATATTATCTTAATAAATTAATTAATTATATATTAGAATATCTTTATATTCTTATAAAAAGATAAATACTAAGCTCGTTTATATTAATATATTATTAGATAACTCGCCTTAATTATTTTAAATAATTATAGTAAATAGATCGCTTTATATATAAAATTAATATAATAGTCTAAGTAAGTTATAATATATTATTAGTTACGCTTTATCTTTAATAAAATAATACTCGGCGTTATATATTATTATATATTCTTTATATCTATAGCTAATAGCGTCTACTTTAATTTAATAACTTACGCTTATCTTTAAAGTCGAAAACTATTTAAAAATATATTCGCTTTTAATATATATACGATTACTACGAACTATAAGCGTATAAATAAATTTATAATTTTTTAATCTTCGAGTCTATATTCTATTAATATATTTATTATAAATTAAATCTTATAATATATACGTTTAAAAAGAGATTAATAATTATATATTTATTTTATCGCTTTAACTTATTAAATAAAAAATTATAAAATAAATTCTTTTTTTTAGTTTTCTATATTTTTATTATAGTAGTATACTTCTTAAGTTTTATATTTATAAATTATTTCTTATACTCTAAGCTAAATTAGATCTAATAAATAAAAGGTAACTTACTTTTAATTAATATTTAAGGATCTTAAGGATAGTCTTATAATAAGTTATATATAGTAAGTTTTAAATTATTATTATTATATTATTCTTCTTACTTTTAAATATATACTTAGACCTTAGGCTATTAATAAAAAAAATATTAAAAGTTAAGACTCCTCTATATCTCTTTTATATTAAAAGTAAATATTAATTTTATTATTTTATATAAATATTTAATCTTAATATTTATCCCTTTTACTAGATCTATAAAATAAATAATAAATCTTAAAGTACTTTTAATAACTTCTTTTTATATCGTTTCTAATAAATTATCTTTAAAATTTAAGCCGTTATTATCTTTTATATTAATCTAATCTATACTCTTTCGCGTAAACTTCTTTTAATAGTTTATATATTTATTAAAAGTAATATATAGTTTATTATTAGTTACTTTAATTAATAATTTAAATATTATTAAATCTAGAAGTTAATTAAATTAAGATATAAATCTTTAAAGATTATATTCTTAATTATTTATTTATTAATAAATAATACTAGTTATAACTTTAATTTAATTATTTAAGAACTTATATTTATTTATTAATTAATATTTATTTATTTATAAATCTAATAACCTTAACTTTATTATAAATATAAAAGTATAATATAATAGTACTATAAAGGGTTAATTAATAAGTATAATTAAAAATCTAAATTAGTAAATTTAAAAAGAGATTTAATTTTATAATAAAATTAATAGAGCTTTAGTTAATAAATAACGCTAAATTAAGTTAATTAAATATAATTTTTATATTTCTTAATTATTAATATAATAATACTTCTACTTTAATCTTTATTATATATTCTACTTTATAATAATTTTTAAAAATATTATAATATAAGAAGCGTATCTATATTAAAATTAATAATTAATCTTTATAAGTTAATAATATAAATTCTTTATATAAAAAATATATATAAAAAGTAAAAGTTACCCTTTAATAGATTTATAATTAATAGTAAGGTATATTATATAATAATAATAATAATTTTATTAACTTAACTAGAGATAAAATTAATATTAAGATCTCTCTAATCGACTATATTAAAGGAGATAGATATACGTATAAATATAATTATTTTATAAATCTTATAAAGAAATAGACTAAGTTATATCTTTATTTTATTTTAATCTTAAATAATATAACTAGGGTTAATTATAGACTAGTATATAAATATTTATTATAAATATAATATACTCTTATTATTAAGATAATAAAGTATATAAAAGATTTAATATTTAAAAGAAATAAGTTTAATAGCTAATTATATTAATATATATAATAAGTTTTAGAAAGATATCCTTTCGATATTATAGATATAAAAATATTACGTAAATTATAATAAAGATTAAATTTTTCTCTTATTATACGTCTTTCTATTCGTTTTAATATAATATTAATTTTTATAAATCTTAGTTAACTAAACTAAGCTTTTAATATTAAAATATTATAACTCTTTTATATATATTTTATAAAAGATATAACTAGTAAATACGTCTTTATTATTAGTCTTTACTCCTTATTATAATCTTAAACTTTAAATACTCTTTCTTTAAGACTCTTAAATATATTCTATAGCGCGTACTATAACTAATAATAAATAAGTAAACTTATTAAGTAATAAGTTTTAGCTATTATTTAATATTTAAGAAAATAAATTAAAAGTATAAAATCTTTAATTTATTAATATATTACTTATTTTTATTATAATTATATAGCGCTTAAGAAGATAAATATATTATTAATTATAATATAGATCTCTATTAAAGAAGTTTATAACGTAATTAATATAGTAATTAAATATATATATTATAATAAATAAGACGTCTTAATATAATAGTAATAATAGCGTTATAAATTCTTTTTAGTTATTAATAATAATTTATAATATAAGCGCTTTATTAAGCGCTTATTTAAATAAGAGATCTCTTAAGTATAATTTATATTTATTAATATTATAAAGACTTAAATATCTCTAGTCTTTAACTCTTTATTATTTATTTAATAAAAATAGATCCGCTATATACTTAATAATTTTAATAAAAGTAATATATTAATAAATCTATCCGTACTATATTTAACTAAAGGCGCCTCCCCTTTTAATATCTTTATATTTAGTAGAGAACGTTAAGGTTATATATTATATTTTTAAGTTAATAGTAAGATAAACTTATCCGTTATATATATTTATAAGAAGCCTAAGACTATATAATATTACGATAAAATAGGATTAATAATAATTATTTATTAATATAATATCTTACTTCGTTTAGTTAATCTTTATTATAATAAAAATAAGAATATTATATTTCTTATATTTATAATTATTATTTTTACGCTTCCTTCTAGTTCTCTAGTATATATATAATATAATATAACTTATTAATTTAAGTAATAATTTATAGTCTAAGTATAAAGATATTTATTTAATATTATATTAATATTAAAGTTTACTACTAATACGTTTTATTTATATATATATAATCTTCTCTATTAGCTAATATATAGTTTACTAAATTCTATAGATATTAATTAGACTAATAATAAAGATATTAAAAGAGCTTAGTTTATTATAAAATATTTTATTATAGTTAAGAGAATTTCTAGTTTATAATATTAAATAAATATAATATATAATTATATTATCTAGATTATAAAAGATAAATATATAAATATTATTTATTTTTTAATAAAGAAGATAAAGCGTATATAAATTAATATTATAAAATATAAAAAGAAACTTAAGAAGTATTATAAAGAATAATTATTAAAATATTTTATAGCGCTATTTAAGTTAATACTCTCTTAAAAATTTATTTAATATAAGTAAGTCCTACTAATACTAATAAATATAGTAAGATATTACTTTATAAGAATAATATCTTAGTCCGTTATATAAAAGGTTTTTAAGTATCTTTATTAGAAATAATTAAATCTAAAGATACTTTTTAATATATTAATTATATTAAATTATATTAACTAGTAATCTAAAAAACCGCTTAATATCTTATTAATAAATTATTAAACTATTAAGTTACTTTTAGATATATAATAAGCTAGAGTAAATCTAAAATAATTATAAAAAGAGAGTAAATTATAATAGTATTACTTTATAGAAGTATATCGCGTTTATTTAAATAAATTATATATTTAGCTACGATCTAAGATATTTAATAAACGTCTTAAATTTATAATTATATATAAACGTCTAAAAAATATAAAGTAGACGACTTAAATATTTAATAAAATTAATAAATAGCTATTTAAGATTTCTAGTTTTTATAACTATTTTAATAAGTATATTAGTTTTATATTAAATAACTATCCGTAGGAATTTTTTAATAATATAAATAAAGAGATATAATTTATTAATAAATTAAAGATTAAAATTCGGGTTATTAAAGATATAGATAATATAAGAGATTAAATTTATTAATAATAATATCTTAACTTTTAGCGTTCTAATTATAAGTAGAAGATTAAAATTAAAGAATTTTATTACTTAATTATTTAATAGAAAGTAAATCGAAGCTTTAAAGAGAGAATATTATTATTTAAAGAAGTAGTTCGTATTAGTTTATATATCTTAAAAGAGCTAATACTACTTTAAGATTCTTAATATATCTATTAGAGTTATTAATTTTTAATTATATTATTATATAACCTTTATTAGATAACGTTATAATTTATTAATTATATATCTTAATTTAGATTATAAACGCTTATTAGATAGTTATAAGATAAAATATTTTTAATATTTCTTTAAATTAACGTTAATCGTTTTAAAGCTTTAGCTAATACTCTCTTTAAAGAAGATTTTAAAACTTAAATTTTAAAATATTATTACTATTTCTTCGCGATATAGAGATATATCTAATATAGAATAATCTTATATAAGTAATTATATATTAAATATTAATAATATAATAAAATTTATAAATAGTTTTACTAGTTAAGTTTTATTATATATTAATTAAAGTTTAAAAATAAATATTATATTATTCTTATAACGCTTTAATCGTATTAAGAAGATATTTATATAATTATTATTAAGTACTACCTTAGACGCTAATATAAGAGGATTAAATAATAAAGAAAAGAAAATTATATAATTAAATATTAATAAGGCGTAAATTAAAAAGTTATAAGATTATAATAAGTACGTATTATTATATAAATAGTATAATCTATAGTAATAATAAAACGTAAATATATTATATAATAGACTTTATATTTAAATATTAAAATATTATATATTAATTTAAGTTTATAAATATTATAGCTATAGCTTAATAATAGATTTTTATAAAGTTTTTTAGAGTTTTTATATAATTTTAACGAGTATATAAAGTATATTTAGTTTAAAAGATATATTAAAAGTATTAATATTAAGTACTTTTTAATTATATATTATAACTTCTATTATAGTACTAAATTTTACTTAAAGAATAATAATTAATAGATATTTATAATTATATTAAATATAAAATATTATAAAACGGTCTTTAAAATTCGGCGGAACTTATAATATATTTTATATTTATTAAAGTAGTATAAAAAGATATTTAATTATATTATTTAAAAGCTTATAATATTATAATATTAATAAGAATACTTAGCGATTATAATAAATAATAAAATTAATTATAATTTTTATAACTCTCTTAATTTAGCGAACGTTTTAGTTTAAATATAATTATTAAATTTATAAAAAAATCTAGCTATATAATAGGTCTTTTTTTCCTTTTATAATAATAAGTAGCTTAAAGAACGGCTAGTAATATTTAAAAAATAATTAATAATATTTATTTAATAATATCTATCTAATAATACTTAAAGAGCGACTAGTAATACTTATTTAGTAATACTTAAAGAGCGACTAATAATACTTATTTAGTAATATCTAAAGAGCGATTAATAATACCTAACTAATAATATCTAACTAGTAATACCTAAAGAGCGATTAATAATATTTAATTAATAATACCTAAAGAGCGACTAGTAATACCTATCTAGTAATATCTAACTAGTAATATTTATCTAGTAATATCTAAAGAGCGACTAGTAATATCTAAAGAATAATTAGTAATATTTAACTAGTAATATCTAAAGAATAAATAATAATATCTAATTATTAATACTTAACCGAGTATTTTATTAAGAATTATTATATAATATTATATAACTAATAAATAAACTATAAAGAAGTTAAACTATATCGTTAATATATTATTTAAAATAGTACTTATTATAGAGCTAATATTCTTTAAATAGTTAATTAAGTCTTCTTTTATTTTTTATTTTATTATTTTTTTTTATAATTTAAAGCCGTCTTCTATTATTTTTAAACTTAATTAATTTAATTATATATTATCTACGTAGTAATATAAGCCGCTTACGTAATAGTTTAAATAATAATAATAATATTATAAACGGTAATACTATTTTACTATAATTATAAGATATTTAAAAAAAATTATATATTAACGAGATTATTAATCTAATTAATCCTAAGATCGTTAATAGTATTTTTAAGAAGGCCTTATTAAATTTATATATATAGACTTTAGTTAATACTTAAATCGTTTATAATAATATTAAATAACGGTTAAAGATTTATAAGAATATTTATATTTAAATAATTTACTATAAGTATTAATATAAAATTAATTAATTTATTTATATTATCTATATTTATTTTCTTTATTTATTTAAAGACGTATATTATTCTTCTAGGCGATAATAAACTAAATTTAAAAGTTATTTATATATCGCTAGTTTAAATATTTAAATAATTTATAATTTTTTATATTATTAACTAGAGTCGCGTTTATATTATAAAAAGTTAAATTATTTTATTTATATTTAATAAAGGTAATAATAAATATATAATTATATTTATTAAATTAAATATAACGACGTTATCTATATATATAATAGTAATATTATCCGCTTTTAATATTAATATTAACGTCTTAATTTATTATTAGCTACTTTCGGATATATTTAAATATTAGTTACGGCGAAGAGTCTTTAATAAATAAAGAAATATAATCTAAAGAATATACCGTTTTTAATATTTTATAAAGGTTCTAGCCGTTCTTATTATAAATTAAAGACGGATCTAAGTAGAAAAGTAATATATTTATTTTAAATAGACTACGAGATAAATAATAAAGCTATATATAATACTTATCTTATTAATATATATTATAAATATCTAAAGTAATATAGTTAATATTCTAATATAAATATTTATATCGCTATTAGTTTTAGGCCGTATATAGTAAATAAATTTTATATTTAGTTTAATCTTATTTAGTATTAGTAATATCTACTAAAGGAATATATATAAGTATAATAATAAAACGATAAAGGAAAACGTTAGAGTTTTAATAAGATTATAATTAATCTTTAAACGGAGATTAGGATATTAATATTAGATATTTATCTTTTAAATATTATTATACTTTACTTAAGCTATATATATAAAGGAAGTTATTTTAAGAGTTTTCTATATAATACGATTTATATATTTCTAGTTAATATAAAATAAATATATTTTATTAATATTTATTTATAATAACCGTTATATAATTCTTATATATTTAAACGTAAAAGTATATAAAAAGTTACGAATTTAATAACTTATAAATTTACTTTATTTATTAGAAGCTAATTATATCGATTATTTTTTATTATATATCCTTAAAGTAGGCTTAGAAGAAAGTATAATATATATTTATATTTTAAGAAATCGGCGCTTCTATTACTTAAGGATTATATTTTATTATTTAATTAAAATTATCTCTAATTACTATTTATATTAAAAATTAATATTATTTATTATTATTAGTAAGTACTCTTAATACTTTAAGATTATTTTATAATAAGCTTACTTTTATAACTAATTATTTTTTTATTATAACTTAACTTTTAGCTCTATTATATATAAACGTAATACGGACTTAAATATAGTAGCTATAAATTAAATTATATAAGATAAGATCCGCTATATAAAATTTAAGTCGTATAAGAAGCGAGTTATATATTAAATATTTAAAATTTTATAAATAAAATAAACTAATAAAATAAAAAAAATAAGCTTTAAAAAAAAAGCGTTAATAAGTATATCGCTTTTAAATAAATATTATTTAATATTAAATTATAAACTTATTAGATTTATAGGCTTATCTTATTAATTATATAAAAATTATAATTATCTTATAGGCGTTATACTTCTTTAATTAATAATAAATTAGACTAAAGAAAGAATTTATTAAGATATTTATATATAAATTTTAAAAATTATCTACGTAGTAAATCTTACTTTATTATAAGTTAATTAGAAATTAGCCGAAGCTTTAAACGTAATAATAATTATTATCTTATATAGATCTATTATATTAAGTAGTAAAATCTTTAACTAAATAATATTCTTATTATAATCTTATTATACCCGACGTACTTCCTTTTTAGAATTATAATAAATATTTATTAACTTTTTATTATCTTACTTTTTAAGATAGGAGAAGCGAAATATATTTATTATATATATAATATTCTTAATATAATATTCTATTATAGTTTTTATACTCTAAATTATTATATTTAAAGACTCTAGTAGGATTAATTTTATAAATAATATAATCTCTTCTTCTTTTAAGTAGTTAGAAGAATAACTATTTATATTTTATATATACTTTAAGGTAGATATTATATATCTTATAGAGACGGATAAGTTTAATATTTTAAAGAATATTAATAGAGACGAAAGGGCTATTTTAAATATATTAAATTATTTTATTTATTTACTAATTAGGCGTCTTCTATAATAATAAAAAGAATATATATATTTAGCTTATTATTTATAAATATATCTAAGACGTAGTTTCTTTTAAAATATTTAATACTCTTAACGCTTAATAGCGAAACTTAATATTATTTATAATTTCTTAATTTTAGTTTAATATATTATATACTTAATACTCGGCGAAACCGTTTATTAATAATATATTATTATTATAGGTTATTACGTTAAATCTTTTTAAAAGAATATTTTTATAATTTATTTATAATTATTAATACTAGAGTAATTATTAATCTTAATTATTTAAATATCTTTATATAAGATATAAAGAGATAAAGTAAAAGTTAAAGAAATCGCTTAAAAGATATAATAATAAAGTTTTTTTTACTTTAAGCTTTTTAAAATTTATACGCGTAAGTAGCTTTAGCTATAACGATAAAACGTATTATATAGTCGCTATATAAGACTCTATAATTTAAGTAGCGCGTTAATAATAGTAGATAAGCTTAATAGAAGAATTTATATATATAATTAATAATTCTTTAAACGCGTATTAACTCCTAAATTAAATTAGAAAGTAGATAAAAATAATTATTTAATTATCTTAAACGAATTATATATTATATATAAATTAATCTAGCTTTTAATTATATAATTATATAAACGCTTAACTATTTTAAATATAAAAGGAATAAAAGGGAGTTTATAAGTTTAATATAATTAATAACGTTAAGCGAGCGGTTTATATTAGTAATAATTATCCGTTTAATATAAAGACTAAATCTTAATCTTTATTTTATTATAAATAATAAGCGAATATAATATTTATTATAGTTATTAAAATAATAATTAAAGACGATTAAAAATAATTAAAGTTCTAATTTAATCTTAAGAATTAAATCTATTTATATATTATTATTATCCTATTAGACTTTAAGAGAGTTATTATAACTTTATTTATACGTTAATATATATTTATAATAATATATTAAGGTTAGTACTAGTTCTTTAATTTTAATAATTTAATCTTTCGTATTAAAGTTATTTATATATTTATAACTTTACTATTTTATATTATTACGAATCTTAATCTTCTAGTTATATATTATTTATATCTTTATACTCTTCTAATATTTATTCTTATAATATATCTATTTTTAACTAAGCTATAATTATTATTTAATTTATTATAAAATCTAAATTCTAAGATCGTCTTAATTAATTTAAATATATATCTTTTCTTATTTATTTTTATAATCTTAATATTTATTTATTTCTTAGCTTTATATCTCTCTTTAGTTAAATAATTCGCCTAAATAAATTATTATTATTTTATAAAGAGGGTTTTAAAGTCTTAATTAAATATAATTTATATTTTATATTATCGTTAGTAGCTTATAATCTAATAAGAGAGTATTTAATTATCTTTTAATATATTTTTTATAAACTCTAGTAAATTATTTAATAAATTAAAATTAAGCTCTTTAATATAATTAATAATATCTTTTATAATTTTTTTATTCTTAATTTAACTTATTCTTTTTTTTATAGTAACTTATACGCTATTATATAATATAATAAGCGTTTAAATAAGTCTATTAACCTCGTCTCTTATTAAAATAATAATATTATCTTATCTCGATATCTATTCTTTAATAGTCGCGAATATAAAAGGATTTAATTTAATATTTATTACTAGGGTTTTAACGTTTATTTATTTAAATTATATATAGCTTTAGGATATAGTTCTATTAAGAAAGTTATTAATTTTTAATTTAATAAATATCGATCTTACGTATCTTATAAACTTATTAGTTTTTTTATTATAATCTTTAGTATTATATTAAAAATCGTTAATAATCTCTATATAAATAATATAAGACTTATTATTATCGTCTTTAAATCTTAAGCTTATATTATAATTATTATTATTACTAATTATTATTATTAAAAATATTATTAATTATTTATAAATACTTTATTATTCTTTAAATATTCTTTAAACTTACTATTAAATATTAATTAATTAAGATATAAGATATCTTTACTTTTTAATATAAATTTATTAAAGTACGCTCTAAAGCTTAGTATTATTATTATTAACTTATAATTAAAATCTTAAATTAAAGAGTTCTATAAGATTATTAATTAGTATTAAACGATAAATATTATTAAATATATTAAAATAAATACTATTAATTATTCTATTTTAAATATTTATAAATAATTCGCTCTTTTATAGTTTTTTAAACCTTTTTAATCGCTTTATAATCTTTTATTTTTATATATTTTTAATATTCTCTCGTTCTATTTAAGATAACTTAACTTAAAACTATATAACTAATATTAATATCTACTTAAAGATACTAACTTTATTTTAAGTTAAGAGATATAGTTATAATATAGAGATATAAATTTATAATTTTATTATAGAGATTACGTCTTTTTCTTTAAAATATTTATTATCTAAGATCTTTCCCTAATAATAATAAATAAATATTATTTATTTATATTTTATAAGTACTACGAAGCTAAGTTAAAAGTTTTTTTTATTTTTAAATTTAATACCGTCCTAAATTATCTTTTTATAAATTTATTTAAAGAAATACTTAACCCTTTATTTATATATACTTAACTAGAGTTTAAGTACTTTATTATATTATATAATAATAGTCTTTAATTCCTTCTTTAATATAATCCTAGGTAGAGATATACTTTTTAAATATATAAGCTTTTATAAATAGCTATCTTATTTACGCTTTTTAAAGATTCGCTAAATATTATTCTCGGAGAGTTTAAAGTCTTAAAAAATATCTTAATAGCTCTACTACTTTATTATATTAACTTCTTTTTCTAATTATATTAAAAGTAATATATCTTTAATAAAATTAGAGAGTATAAGATTTAATTTTTTATATTTATTTTTCTCTATATTTAGCTACTCTTTAAATATAAAATCGCTATTTAAATCTAGCTTAAAATAATCCTAAGAATTATTAAATAGAGGCGGATATAGCGTAATAATATTAAATATAATCTTCTTAATCTTAATAGACTCTTATTTATTAAAGATTTTAAATTTTTTAATCTTTTTTACTCTTTTATTAATATTCTTTATTAAAGCTTTCGCCTTTCGCTTTTATTTTATTTTATATAGTTACGTACGCGGATACTATAATAATATTAAACTAGCGGCGTTAAAGTTTAAAATAATATCTTTATTATATTTATTACTCTTAATATCGCGCGTTAGACGAGATATAATTAAATAAAAATAATTAGTAAGTTATAAGATTACTAAAAGGATATTATAATATATTAATAATAATAATATAAAGAATAGTTAATATTTAAAGATATAAATTAAAAAGCGTAAATATAAAATTATTAAAGCTACTTAATTATCTTAAAAGTTCTTTATATATCTTAGTATTACTTATAATAATAAAATATAAACGGACGCGTCTATTTAATCTAAATATATATTACTAAAGCCGTCTATTAAATTATAAATACTCTTTTTATTAGCTATTAAGCTTATTTTAAATAATAAATATAATCTATAACTAATATACTCTTATTATAATTTAAGATATCTATTTTTATATCTTAAAAGTAAGCGCTTAAAGATATTATTAATAAATTATTTAATCGTAATAATAGCGAGCTTAATCTAATAAATATAAACTTTATTAATTTCTTTAACCGTTAAAATATTCCTATTTCTAAAGATAAGTAAATCTTATAAAATATTTAATAAAAGATATAATTAATTTATTTATATATATATTATTTAATAAAGAATAGAGGATTTATTTTAATTTAAATTTTACTAGAAAAGTAAAAAAGACGAAAGAGCTTTATAATAAATATTATATTTATCTTAATATCTAAGCTAATATATAAGTTAGAATAAAAAAGATAATAAATAAATCTTATTTATATTAGCTCTATAATAATTATTAATAAATTAATCTCTTATAGATATTCGCTAGCTAGTATAAATTTATATATTTATTATTAAAATATAATATTAACCTTAAGTAATTAATTTAAATACGTTATATTCTTATACTCTAAGTTTAATATATACTTTAATATTAACTAGGATCTAGAGTTAGATAATATTATAATCTTTAAATAAGACGATACCGGCTATATTTATATACTAGTAACCTTTAATTAAACTATTATTTATATTATTAACCTTAAACTCTTAAAAATTAATAATTAAAAATATACGTTTAATAGTTCTAAACTAGTTTCTAGAATAAGAATAGCTATTATAAAAGAATATTATAAATAACTATAACATAATAATCTTTATAACTAGATAACTTCTATTTAATAATAAGAGAGTATAACTTAATCTTATTAAATAAAGGTTTTATAAGTAAGATTTTAATAAGATTATTTTACTAATTATATAATTATACGAAGAATTTCTAAATATATATAATAACTTTATAAATTTAATAAATTATAAAGATACTTATTTTAATTAGTTCTTATATATATTTATAAGTTTAAATATTATTATATAGCGAATATATAAAATAATTATAGATCGTAATATAAAGCTTATATAATACCGTACTAAGCTTAATAATACGGTAAAGATAATAAACGATAATAATTATTAAGTTTTAATAGTAAAAGAAGAGTAATTAAATTAATAAATTTAAATTAATAATCTTAAGAGCTTATTTTATAAAGTTAATAAGCTATTAAATAATATAAATATAAAGATCTAGAGCCTAATATATAAGAATTTAAATATTAAGATTAAGAGTATAACGTAAGCTTAAAAGTATATTAAATAGATTAAATAACTAGAAGACTCTTTTAAAAAAATAAATACTTACGCCTTTATTATTTAAATCTTATTTATCGTTTATTAAATTACTAAATAATTATATATATCCGCTAATAAAGATCGTCTTAATATATATATTATTATAGAAACTAAAAACGCCGTTAATAACGCTTAACTAGAATAGTAAATAAATATTAATAATATATAAATTAAGTTTACTACCTTATAATAATATATTAATATAAAAATATAAATAAAGCTAGAGCTAGAATCTAGATTTAAAGAAATATAAATTAGTTAACTTTAAAAGTTACTTAAAAGAGTTTAATAAAGTAATAAATATAATAGATAAGTAATTAAATAATATTTAAAATATTATCGGTTATATAATAATCTATATTACGTAAAGAAGTTTAATAAATAAAAATAATAAAAGAAGAAGCTTAAAGATCTAATAATAAGTAATAAATTATATTAAAAGTTATTTAGATCTCGTTACGGTTAAAGATATATATATTTTAATATTAAATTAAACTTATATATTATCGGCTATAGTTAATAGTAAATATTAAATTATATTAACTTATTATAATAATATTTAAAGATATATTTAAGAGCTTAATTATAAAAATCTAATATAAAATATTATTCTTAATTATCTACGTAGATAATAATTATTAAATAATAATAATTAAGGGTTCTTTTACTCGTTATAAATAATATTAAAAATAAACTATAATTAGTATTAGCTTCTTATAATAATATATTTTTAATAACTTTATATATTTATCTTCTTATTAACTTTAACTTAATTTATAACTCCTTATATACTATTTTACTTATATCCTTAATATTAACGATATTAGAGAGTATATTATAATTATATTATAATATTTAAATCTTTTAGCTACTTAAGAATATATAATTAATTATATAATATTACTTAAGAGTTAATTACTACTTATATAAAATAAATAAATATAACTATTATTAAGCGTTAACTTAATTTTATAACTTTATAAATTTTCTTAATAAAGCTTTTAAAATAATATCTTACCTTTTAAATCTCTACTTATCACTTATATTTATTTTAAACGAATTATATCTTATACTTTAATCTTTAAAAATATAATCTCTTTAAGATCTAAAACGTTACTTATATACTTAAGAATATATATATTATTTATATATACTTTAATAGTTATTAGTTTAATAATTAAGATCTTTAATTTATTATTTTATTAAACTATATTTATACGTATAGCGAAGATATTATAAATTTATATTTTTTATTCTCTTTTTTATTAAATATACTTAAGCTATTTAAGCTTTTATTATTTTACTTACTTTTAAAAAGTCTTTTAATATTCTTTATATATCTTATATATTAAACTCTTAAACTCTTATTTCTACGATAATTTAATCTTCTTAATAATATATATTTATATATTATCGTCCTTCTCCCCGTCTATAAATAAATTAAAGAGAATAAAGTTTTTATTTTTAAATTAATAATTAAGACCGTTAATAATTTAATATTTTATTTAATTACTCTTAAAGAAATCTAATAATTTAATTTATAATATTATTACTCTTTAAGTATTATTTTTTACTAAATTAAACTTCTTCTTAATAATATAATATTTAAATTATTTATAAACTATCTTTATAAAGCTATCTTTAAGCTTACGTAATATTATATTATTAAAGATTAGGCCGATTTTATATTTTAATTATTAAATATAAATATCTTTTAATTAAAAAGGAAATATAATAGCTTTTAATTATATTAGAATAGTAATATTTTAATTTTTTATAATAAGTAGTCTATATTTTAGCTTTAAATAACGGAATAATTTTATATATAATTAAAACTATATTATTAAAGATCTATTCTTAAACGAGATATATTAATCTTTAATTAATTAATTATATCTAATTAAAGATTAATTATATAAATTTATTTTCTTAGCTTCTTAAGATCTTTAATATTCTTCTTTACTCGTTAAAGATATAATATTTATATTCTTTTATTAAATAAAATAATATCTTTATTATTTTAACTTTAATTAAATATTAAGCTTTTATTACTTTAATCTAAACTTACTACTAAATATATAAGCGTTATATATCTTATATTTAAGATCGTTATATTAGACTAATTTTAAATTAATAAAGATTTCTAAGAACGAATTATTTATAATTTATAATAAGAATAAAGAATATATTAATATTTAATTAATTAATATTAATTATATCTTTAAAGTCTAAATTTTTATATTATAGAGACGAGTAATATTAATTTAAATTTATTATTAATAGATTATTTAAGAGACTAGTATTTTTTAAAGATTAATTATTATTTATATTAAAATCTAATCTAATAAGATTTTAAAATAATATACTTTTTAATTAAACCCTAAACCGTTAATAAAGTATAATATATAGATATTTATTCTATCTTAAAAAATAACTTATTAAAAAAAGATCTATAATTCGTATCTTATTTACGTATAATAATATAAGAATAAGTATTATATAGAGACTTATATAAAATATATAAATACTAAATAATATTCTAATAAAAAGAAAAATAAAATAATATAATAAAATATAAATACTAATACGTTAAACTATTTATATTTAGGCGCGGGTTTATTTAATATTAAAATATAAATTTATATTAATAAATTACTTTATATATACTTTACTATACTAGATATATACTAAATACGTATTATATAACGAAGAGAGATTTTTTAAAATTTAGTACTATCTTTAAAAAGATAATTATAAGCTTTCGGCCTTCTTTATAAGAAAGGATTTCGCGAGCGTAGTTACGCCTAGGATTACGATACGCTAAGCGGAGGTGGGCGCAGTTTAAAAGACGATCAATTTATCGTGGTAGGCCTGTGCTAAGGTGTGGAAGAGTAGCCGATTCTACATGCAGCTGATGATACGTCATAACCTGCCAAGCGTCTTCGTCATTGGTCAGAAGCTTCGTTGCCGACAATTACGCGATCTGTTTGTTTACTATGCAGCTTGGCATTCCGCCGCGTTACCATTCCATCAGTACTATAGCGCTTCCACAGCACTCTGTGCACCACCATATGAGAGATCTGTAGCCATGGAGTACGCCACGAGAGAATCACGCGAGGCGACTTTCGTTCCTCCGAGTAAAAGGTCAAAGTCAGGATGGCCACATAAAACACCCACAGCAACAGATCTCGCCAAAGCTGGCTTCTACTTCAAGCCTTCGCCTCACAGCAACGATAACACAGTATGCTTCATGTGCGATCGAAACCTTGATGGGTGGGAGAAGGACGACGATCCTGTTCAAGAACATTTGAAACACGCCGAAGACTGCGGCTGGGCTGTTCTGATGAGTGTAGAGGCTAACAACGAGCATGATCCCTCGTCCATGGAAGACCCTACCGGTCAGCGAATTGCAGCTGCCCGCAAATCAACATTCACTGTCGGTTGGCCGCACGAAGAAAAGAGAGGCTGGACTTGCAAGACTGAGAAGATGGTGGAGGCTGGATGGTACTTTGCGCCAACTTCAGGAAGCGAAGACTATGTGAGCTGTCCATACTGCAAACTATCGCTAGATGGTTGGGAACCTAAAGACAACCCATTCGAAGAGCACTACTCGAGATCTCCGAATTGTCCTTTTTTCACCTTCGCAGGCACTACTGCCCCATCGAAAAGACCAAAGGCGAAGAAAGGAAGGCCTTCTCGAGCATCAAGGACCTCAAAGGTTTCGAGGCTCTCTACCCAGTCAACCGCGACCGTACAATCCGAAGCCACCAGTATTCCAGATCTTGACCTATCAATAGATGCCAGTATGGTGTCTGTACTTTCAACGACATCCACAGCAACAACCAAGGGCAAGAGAAAGGCTGGAGCTGGACGCGCAAAGACGACAAAGGCAAAACGAACAAAGACCGCCAGATCAAAACCCATAGAGGAAGACAAACCGGGATCAAGCACAGCAGAGGAAGTTCTCCCCAAAGATGCACTGTATCCGCAGCTCAAAATTGAGGACGAGCAGACACAGCAGCAGGAGGAAGCTCCAGCCGTAGAACTTCAAGAAAGCGTTGCGAGTAAGACATCAGAGGAAGAAAGCAGACCGCAAGCAACTACAGGACCTCCTGACAAGCCGACTCCAACAATACCCGTGTCAGTTAAGAGTCCAGTTCCCGTGCGGTCGCGAGATAGTCAGGTCAAGAGAGTTTCGCGTGTGTCAAGTTCCAGGAATCAAGACAAACATGTAACTCCTGAGCCTAGATCATCTCCCTCACAGCCGTCGGATGTTGAGAATGCGCCACCAAGTGTACGACCTGCTTCTGTCCGGCCACCACTGCCGTCTCCGACCACTGCACCGCCAAAATGGAGTGCTGTCGATGTCGAAATGGTCTTTGAGTGTGTCTCCGATATTGCTCAAGTAGACAGTGTCAATGAGAAGGAGGTCACGGATGTCGAGAAACAAATGACTGTATCAGAATGGATTAAACACATCGCAGAGAAGGCTGAGAACGAACTACGAGCCGAGGGAGGAAGAGTAGTGGGTATTTTCGAGAAAGAAGGCCAACGAGCACTTACAGTGTTAGAGGGCATTGTTTGTGTTTAACACGGTAAAGGCAATAACTTTGTCGACTGCAGTATTAGCCGGTGGGACTCTGGAGCTATGTCGATGTTCTGGATTTCTTTTGCATACGTCTGGCGTTGGGAGGAACAGTTACGAGACATGAATCTTAGCAGGCTAGGCATTACAGAGCGTCTTTGAAGTAGAGGTGACAGTCACAGCATTTCTGAGTACGACATAGCCATAGCAAAGTCACAGTATGAGCGAGACCTTACCTCTCGGTGACTTCGAACACCCTGAGATCACAGGTTGTGAGGGCTCTGGAGTTTGATTGATGGCCGCGTATACGATTGCATTCATGAATAGGACAGCCGCTCGTGTTTCCATTCTTCAGAAAGTGGCGTACTCAAAGATAGGCATCATGCACTTCACACCTAAACCTCACCAGCTATTCTTGACTATATTGGCAAACGTTTCACCTCGGGGTTCACAAAAGCATGTCGAGAACTGTCTGCTTTTTGTCTGAGCGATCACCTTGTAGGTGAAGATGTTCTTCTCAACCTATGCCCTTGTATCTTGGACAACACTGTGCCTCGTCCTCCAAAATGATTCAGGCTGTCATACCGTTGCGCGATTTTAGACCATCACATACACAAGGAGGCCGAGTCGGCTCCACGGTCATCGACTGCTCCTGCGGAAAAGATTGTGCGCTCTGGACGACATGCTACGAAACCATTTGAATAAAGTGTGGTGAGATGTTCCGCGAGCGATTTTCGTCACGTGCTGAGTCGTCCAGGATATATTCTACAATGTCATAAACGGCCACCAACAATAGCAAGCTCCTTTGGCTAAGTGAGTATTCACCAGCTCTTACAGCTTGACTGTTCTAATATCCAAACAGGTGGTATAGCGCCTCACTAGTAACAATCTGGTGACGATGCTCGCTCATGAGGAGATCACTGGTAAGCGTCATGCTACACATGCCGCACACCATCATCTGACATTAGAACAGGTTCGATTCCAGTAAGGAGCAATTGTTCTTTTTGCATTTTTTTTTTGTTGGCATTCTCATGTTCGATCGTTGGTTTCTTCCATCTCATCATGTGTATCAACGAGAGTCGAAATTGCAGATGCGGTGTTCTTGTTTTTCCTCTCGTGTGATCTTTCCATCCGCCAAACTATTGAACTGCCAGTTCACTGATTCAAGTGGTTTGATCTCTGCTCCTCCAGTGCAAGGTCCATAACAGAAACAGCTAAGAGTAATTCATTCTCGCTGTTAGCACCTCGGCTCCAATGTTTAGACAAATGCAACGCAGCCCAGAACTGTCGTCGTCTACGTTTACCATTTTCCTACCACTGCACACGACATGACTGCATCAAGGTGTCTTGTATACAACCACCGAGGTGGTTGTATAGACTGCACGTATATATCGCCAAGTGCAAGTCAGGCAGAGATCCACGAGAAGTTTCGCACGCACATGCTGACAAAAGGAGCGAAGGCAACTCGAAGGTGTCCTCACGATATCAAACTGCGGCATCTGGCGACGCCAAACTTTCGCAGGCTCGCTTATGAAGGCGACGCTTGTACGCAGCGTCTGATTCACTAGATTACCAAAATCCTTGCGATAAGCGGTATGAGAATCCGTCAGAGGAAGATTCGTTCTGCAAATGACGGTAGGAGACTCGCAACTTAACCTCATCCTCAAGCTCAGTGACGCAACGACGTCCTGACTACAAGAAGAT
>JAOSBN010114673.1:0-10094 GCA_027563595.1 Erythroxylum suave
CCTCATCTTCATCATATAACAAAAACCTAGTTTTTCTCCACTTCCTTCAACATTTTCTCCACATAAACCTACTTCTTCCTGCTTCTTTCTTCTATCAAAACTAAGGAATAAGATGGTTTACGTTACAAGAAAATTTAGCTAAAACCCTTCCTTCTATCTTTTTCCTTGCTTTCTTCTTCTTCTTTCTACTTGCTTTGTTTTCTTCTTCTCTCCTTCTAAGCTATTCACGTCTCTCACTCTTTTCTTCCTTCAAACTCACGACTCTTTACTTCTTCTCTTCTTATAACTCACGATTCTTCTCTTCTTTGTCTTAGTCAATTTAATACAACTTTTTATGCTTTTACAATTTTACCCTTCCTTAGACAAGCAATTCCTAATATCTCCTTCACCTTATTCTCTACATCTTCTTTTAATTCACACCACCTTACTCACGACCCCTTCCTATTTTGTCTTATTCAATTAAGACAACTTTCTTGTGTTTTTACCAATTTACCCTTTCTTTATTAGAAAATTCTTATTAACTTCTTCACTTAATTTTAATTCTTTCTTTTAATTCCTACCACCATATAAAATTCAAAAGATACCATATTAAACTCCAAAAATTCCTAATTCATAAATTCTAATCTATTTTCATGCTGATAATTTAATAAAATAAAGAAAATAATAATAAAAATATAAAATATAAAATCCTTAAAAAAAAAAGGGGATCCAACACTCCCATTGAAGAGGACAACTATACTCCCATTAACCTTTTTATGGATGTGATAAATTCACAATCATCTCCAAAACAATCTCTTTGAATTTATCATAAAAGTGAATCTTTCAATATCTTATAGCCTTTTAACCATACATCAAATGCATGATTAAAAGCACTAGTTCCAATTTGATGTAATGTTATAAGATTTGAACCTTTCAAATTCCTTCTTACTCCCACTAGTTATCTTAAGAACCATTCTCCTATAAGTATACATTGAATCAAACAATTTGTTCAATGAATCCGTAAGATTATATCCAATCTCTTGGATATCTCATAACCTTTTATTATCCAATATAGTTATAAACTTAATGGATAATGTATGCTTTAACCAAGCATCACATTCTTAAATCATTAACTTTGACTCGTTCAGAGACCTAGCATTTCATATCTAATATGAAATCTTGCTAATTGATTCAATTGGAACTATTGAAGGTAAGTTATTGTAATAGGCATCACTATAGAAAAAATAATATCGCATCCTACAATATCTTATATTGCATTTTCCTCTTTATATAAATCCATACTTTTATGAATTTAGTTATGAAGGTTTTTACTAGAGAATCTAATTCCCTATAAATAATTGAAAATATAAAACTTGCCACAAAGATCTCATCGATGTGCTTCAGCATTCTTAATGATTAATTTCTACTTAGATTTAAATAGTTTGAACTTTTTCAAAATTTTAAATCATCATTTCATTTAATACGTATGACTATATCACATAAAACCATTAGTAATATAATGAAATATTATATTATCCTTTTATGAATTGTTATTCCATCCAATACATCATATGCATAAGATTTAACAATTCAATACCATCATCATCCTTTCACCAAAGATTAATTTGGTTATTTGTCGACTTCACAAGTTTCACAAGTTCTATATAATTCATAATCAAAAGGATACATATATCCTAATATGTAACTTTATGATTCTCATTATGTTGATTTAACCAATATGGTAATAAAATGGTCTCAGTTTTCCAACTTTTAATTCTTGCCACTTATGTTAAGCATAAATCTCCTTTAATCTAACATATACAAACTCTTTGTATATAATTAGATCAATTGCTTTTACTTAACAATATATTTCTAACCATGCATTGAACATTACAATAATGTTGCATCTAAATTCAGTATCAAATACTCATAAGCATGAATCAGAAATGCATATGATCTTTATCATGTCAAATATAGGAAAGAAAGTTATGCAATAATTTTCTTCTAATGGCAACTATTATCATATTGTTACTAAGCCTTTAATTATAGTCCACAATTATAGTTTTAGTAGGCTAAATTAAGTGAAACAATTTCATCAAAGTACTATATCTTTTAGCTCTACTCAATGCAACATCTTGCATCTTGCTATCATGGTGTTGACATACATCTTACATGTTGTCTTCAAAGTTTATGAGACATTAGTCAACTCAAAATGTCAATACATTTTTTCATCTATATGATTTTGACACATCTCTAAACTTTGTCACCGAATCCTCAACAGGGATTATAACATAACAACATAACGAACATATTATTTTCTTTCTAACTTTGAGAACACTTCTCAAACATATCCTATGTCCAAGAACTTTAGTTCACTAATTTAGCATCAACTATACTAAACAAGGTAAATTTCACTAAGAACAAAATATAAATGTAAGAAAACAAGTAATCAATTATATGCCATGACTACCAAATAAGGTTAGGACTTTAATCATGCATTTGGTTACTCTCACTATTTTATTCAAAATAATAGCCCTCACTACTATTCGGAAAGATTGCTCTAATCTCTCTAGTGGGCTAGGATCCCATTCAAATATAGTTGATCTTGATTTTGCTCAACAAACCAACTAGACTTAAATTAGGTAAATAACAACTTTATCAATCACATATCATGTGACTCCTAGATCTGTTAGTTGACAACTCTTGCCAAAATATATCTTATATATTGTTCCTAACCTTGCCTCTAAATTCATATGATCATGAGTTTCCTCATCCAAATCACACAAATTTAGTTAAGTAGAAGCCATCATCATAAGACTAAACATGTTCGGATTAAAGTGGCCTTGAGTTTGTTCAACAAGCCTACAATAAACAGAACTCTGGTTTATTCTTATAACAATGAAAGGCAACAATCACGTTCTCAACATGTAATTAATATTTTAACAAGGGATTTAATTTCATTTGTCTCATCAAATACAAATTGCATGTAAGTTATCACACATATAAAACATACAATTTATCAGGCATCCAATATTTATATCAACCATATAAATAAAGTATGCAACTTATCCACTCATAATCAAATTATATGCATAACATATCAAGCTTAGTTTGATTCTAGTTATTGATCTTTATAATCTAAAATAACATTTCCAACTCCTTGAAAAACTAAATTAGATTAAAACTATTGATTCCTAAATAAATTAAATTTCTATTCCAAATAGAAATTTAATTTGATTTGAAAACAATTTTCAAAGCCAATTGAAAGCTATTTCCAATTATCTTGACTCCTTTGATAAAATTTAATTGAAAACAATTTTCAATAAATTATACTTCTTATTTAATATAATTTAGAAAAACTCGTTTCAAAATTATATAAATAACTTATTCTAATCTAATTAGAAAACTATTTCTAATCTCAATAGAAATTATTTTTCCTTAATTAGAAAACTATTTTCTAAAATTTAAAAGAAACTACTTTCAAAATTAAATAAAACACTTTTAAATTTAATTAAGAAAGTCCTTTATATTATTTATTTAGAGATTGATTTCTTCATGAATTCGAAAACCTTTCCGTAACAAATTAGAAAACTATTGTCAAAAATATTAAAGAAAGCTTTTTCTTGATAAATAAACGAATTTTTTTCAAATTTTAATCAAGATAATATCATTTATAATAAATCAAGAAACTTATTATTTATAAATAAAGAAACAATTTCTAAATAATAAAATCATAAATCTCTAAATAAATAAAATCATAAATTTAATTTATCTCAATCAAATTAAAATAAATAAATTTGATTAAGAAATATCTTTCTTAATTATTTAAGAAAACACTTTTCTTAATTTTAAAGAGTCATAATTAATTAATTTCAATCTAATTGAAACTAATTAATCCTTATTTTAGAAACTACTTTTCTAATTAATTAATTTCAATCAAATTGAAAATAATTAATTCTAATTTTAGAAACTACTTTTCCAAAATTAATTAGGAATCAATATAATTATTAATCTTAATCATATTAAGAAAAATAATTACTTTAATTTTGAAATTAAATTTTATTTTCCAAACAATTAAAAAAAATGTTTGGAATAAATGTTGGAATACTTTATTCCAAACTAAGGGTTGGATTACTATAATCCAAAAGCCAAATAAGTCTTATTCTAGGACTAGAATAAGCCTACTCTAGACTTAGGATAAGGTATACTTTATACCAAACAAACCCACTCTTAAATCTTTTGCCAAACACCCCTCTTCTTCAACTTTAAGAAAACCCTAAAAGAGACCAAACCCTAGCCGCCCCCTTCAACCCATGCCGCCGCAAGCCAACCACTGCAACCTCCGCGCCATTGCAGCTACTCGCCGTTGACCAACGCGAATATCTCAAGCGTCCAACGTGTTTGCATCTCGCACACTTTCCTCCTTCATCGTACATTACTGCCCCATCCACCGTCAACCCAACTGAAGCCATCCTCAACCCAACTGAAGCCATCCATGGCATGGCGATGGGTCTTGCCAGCCTCGTGTCGTTGCTTCGTAAGTAACTCTGTTTTTGGATGGGCGATAATCGCACATCTTAATCGGTAAACACAAGACAAAATTGCAAGAGAAAAACAAATTTTCAGATCTAGGATTTCTCCATAAGCCTTCTCCAAGACTTAAACAAAATCCATCACCACTGAGGAACCCGCCTCACTGTTCTTGCAGCCTCCTTACGCCTTGGTTTCAAAAACCCTTTCCAGGCTTCACCTCGCCGTCGACTCCTTGGGTGTTTATCGCCTTTGGCGACTCCAAGCTAGTGCTTCCAACCATCTGGGTTTTCTTCCTCAACCAGCGGCGGTTCGCCACAACTGCTCCTCCATTCATGCCATCATATGACGCCACTCTGGCAATAACAACAGGCGATCCACAAAATAACTAGAACATGCACACACACAAAACAAAAAAATCGCAGCCAGAACTACAATGGGTTTCTCAAACCCAACTTCCAGAAACCATATTCTAAAAAGAAAGGGGACTTATTGAATTGGGTTCATAAATCAAGCGGCTTCGAATTTTGTATTTCCAGAAACAAAATGTAAAAGAAAGCATTCTGAATTGCTAGAAGCGAAGCAGAAACAATCCATTCAGGAATGACCAATCACACGACTCCAATACGCATTAAGAACTCCAGAACAATTCTAGGGTTCATCGTCTTCTGGGTTTCAATTTCCAGAACAAAAGAAAATAGCAGATGTGAAGACATGACTTATTTCGAATGCAATAATCAGAATAATGGACATGAACAAAGTTCTAGAAATTCAGAATTTCTTCGGTCTTTAAGGATTCTAATCTTAACTTTTTATTATTCTGAAACACCTTTCGGATAGATTTTGGTTGCAAAATTTTTGCAATTCAATTCCAAAATTATAATCAATAATAATCAATCAATTTAATTAAATTATATAAATAATACCTGGCTATGATATCACTGGAAAATTGGGTCAGATTCTGATCCTGACCGCAGTGAAATAATTACGAAACTTTTTTGTGACTTTTGATTTCCTGAAAATCAAGATCTATTTAATTCTATAAAATGATTAACACAAATCATAATAAAACAAAAATTTAATTCGTACCTTATTCCGAAGCTTAATATTCATCTTGTCGTATTCCTTGAATCGTTCCTAAAATCGATATGTCTTAACCACCGTAGCCGCACAAATGTCCAGCTTCTAACAGTATTCATAGAACGAGTTGAGAGAATTCTCTAACTGTTACAAAGAGGGTTAAGCATGAAGTACTAGCTCGAAAGAGCTTAAGCCTATTTATAATAAGCTTAGGACGTTTTTGTAATTTAACTGAAATGAACTAATTTCAATTAAACTTTAATTAAAATTACAATTAATTCTAATTAAATACCAATCATGCCCATATAAGATTCAATATCTCATATTGATTCTTATTTATTAAATATCTCATATTTAATTATAAAGTTTCTCAAACTTTACAATTAACTCCAACTTGATTAAATTAACTTTGCTTTTTTCAACTCATTCTATATGTGAGACCCATTAGGTTCTCAAAATATGTTGACAATAATTATAAATTCTAACTCTAATTCATAATTAGAATTAGATGAATTAAAACTCCTTTTAATTTATCTTTAATTCTCCAATTAAACAATTTATAATCATAGATCAAGATTGGCGTCTAGCAATGCGTCATGACCACTCAAATATTTAGGAATGTCAAAGTGGTTTTGATTAATCTTTCCGTGCCTGATTTTCTGTATAATTCAATCCTTTCATCAACCAATGTTCCAATTAGACATAAAGCATGGAATTAATGTCTACACTATTTTGAGTCCAATCATATTAGTTCTCCGCCATTAGCTATTGATTGAATTAATGATATTTGTAAACTATTTACAAAATATCATTCCACTTTGGCCAAGGATTTCTCGAATCAATATTAATCGAGAACAACGGAACATTCTTCCAAATTATTTTAGGGCGATGAATCTTATGTTGATCACACAACTATCTCTATATAATTCATGCTACATCCAATAACAACCGATTAAACAACCCATTATTAAATAGGTTATAGATAATATCAAAACGTAACAATCCCTATACAAGATAACTTTGGTGATCTCAAGTCAAAGGATTACTTATGCAATCATCACAATGAGAATTCCATAGACATACAAATAATGTTCCAAATGGATTTCTCATATCGGGTCTGTTCAGTAAACTTGTTCTCTAACAAGCATCTATACATTTGTTTAAGTATCTCTATACTTTAGCTTATGAGATCGGCTATTTCTTTCATAAGGAAAAAATACAACATATGCTAGCCTTTTTTTGTTTTATTAATGTTCA
The DNA here is from genome assembly GCA_027563595.1 of Erythroxylum suave. Classification (NCBI taxonomy): domain Eukaryota; kingdom Viridiplantae; phylum Streptophyta; class Magnoliopsida; order Malpighiales; family Erythroxylaceae; genus Erythroxylum; species Erythroxylum suave. The sequence goes on from JAOSBN010114673.1 coordinate 6,847, forward strand.
ATCTTAATAGAATAATGACTAGAAATATTTAAGAATAATACATAAATACAATATGAATCTCATAATTATAATCTCATTATAATTTCATTTGCCATGTACAGTTATTACATGGACTTTATCATATACATCTAAATATATACAAGATAAATAATGTCTTTAAATAATTTGTCACTAAACTACAACTAAAGCGATTGACTGTAGGGCATAAACTAACATAATCCAGTAGGGTCGAGATGGACTATAGGGCTATTATTCTCGGTGAAAGGCCTGACAGTCCCTGCGTCACTGGTAGTCCCCGTATCATTTACAACAAGCTTCTGCATAATCCCTACATCTAACATTAAATCAGAGGAGTGAGGATGGATACTATTCAGAACCTCCACTTGAGCTTCTTCAGAGTTAGTTAAAGGTGAAATAGCTGTATCAGTGGCCAAGAGTTCATCTTGCCATTCACTATTGAACCGTTTGTAGTAGGGACTGTTTTTTTGTAATTGAATTGCTCAGTTTCCGTGGATATTTGACTTGTATTTCAACTTGTTCCATCTCACAAAATTCTCCAAACCTCGTGATTAAGAGACTATCAGGAAGAGAAGAATTTTTCTATATTTCCATAGCATTTTCCCTAGTATTGTCTAATAACACTTAGCAATTGTTTTTCATAACTATAGATAAGACTATATAAATATCTTGGGTTAGAGTCAAATATTTTGTGAGAATTTATAAAGAATCAGTGCATTTTTAGAGGGGTTTCGATTAGAGAAATCTTTTAATAATCAACTTAAAGATATGGACTATATATTTTAAGAAATAATATAGTTATAACTTCAAAATTCCTATCGATCCATAAAACTATAATTAAATGTTAAATAAAAATAAATTTAAGCATATGAAAGGTTTAAGAGTATTCTTCATCTGGATCTTATTTTTCTACTAATTGTTTACTCTTATCTATTGTTTTGATTCGATGATTCTTATTTTTTATTTTCGTTTATTTAATCATATCTATAAATTAACCATTCATTTAAAAAAATGATTAGTAATAGTAGTTACAGTCCTAACTGACACTCAATCTCACTAAAACTATACTATAAAATTGATAAATGCACTTGACTTCTTGATTTATTTTAGTATCATTTTTTAGAAATATAAAATCATAATCAAATTTTTTAGCATCATTTTTAGGGATTAAAATATTAGAAAAACTTTATTTTTGTTAATATAATCATAATTTTTTTATTTTATGTTTATTTTATTTATTCAAAAGCACTTTCTTTTTTATTTTTGTGTTTGTTTATAGAATTTCAAAAAATTGTAAAATATGAGAATGCTAATACCAAATATAATAACTGGATAAGGAGAAATTTGCACTATAGGAGATTATGTTAAACCATCAGTCGTTGGGACAAAGTCTTGTTTTATTAAGCCACAAGTGGAGGCCAATAACTTTGAGGTTTAGCATGAAGCCAAAGACATTCCAAGTACTAAAATCACAAGCAGACTTTTTAAATCCAAATATGTAGATTGAACTAATAAGTACAATGCACATATGGCCATCTTTTTGGAGATATGCAATACTTTTAAGGTTAATAGACCTCTAAAATATGCCATTCAACTAATATTACTCCCTCTTACATTAAAAGATAAAGCTAAATTATGATTGAAATCCTTAACTTTGAGTCCTATTTCCATATAGAGTGTGCTTTCATATAAGTTTTTAGCTTGGTATTTTCCTTCAAGATGAACAACATGACTTATGAACAATATCTTCTCATAAAATCAATTATAAGAAGAGACGAGTCTATAACTTTGGAGAGATGGAAGGAGTTATAGATAAAGTGCCCACACTATGGATTCAACTTGGGATTAAATATGTAAATATTTCATAATGGGTTGAGACAACCCACTAAATAACTATTTAATGCATCTTCGGGCAAGATTACAAGTTTTAAAACTTTTGAGGAACTACAAGAGAAGATTAAGAACATTATTATAAATAAATACCAATGGGAGAACTCGAGGATAAAGCAAAAACTAGTTGTTATTTATAATATTAAGATTTTCGTAGAAAGATTAACAGTATATGATAGTAGCTTAATTAAAAAAATTGATGATTTGTGAAATTTTTTGTGGGGTACACCCCATTCACGAATGTCATGCTCCTTATAATATAAGATGTCAGACTAAGCAAGTTCTTTTCATAGGAGTTAGCCCTATTAAAACTCTTACTTTTGAGGACTTAATATTGGCTTTGGTTAAATCAGTAACCACCTCGTGATCAAAAAAGAGAGTCAAAATGAGAAAAGAGCAAGTCAAAAAATAAAGGAAGGAATGGATGATTAATAGGTTTCTACACAAGTAGGTCATCAAAGAAGATTTCTGAAAATATTGTTTTTTCAAAATAATTGTTTTCATTAAGTGAAGGAGAGATACTTTTCTTCAAGTAATAAGAACCAAAAGAAATTCTCCCACACTGATGGTTAAATCCCTAAATATAGAAAATGACATATACTTGTCTATAGAATCAACTGGTAATCTATAGTTAATGGACATCCGAGGCCATTCACGACCATCAATAGCCAACTCAACATTTAATTGATATAATAAGGGTAAGGATAGTTATGTAATTTCATAATATAATAATTAGATTAGTAAATTTGAATTTACTAAACTTACCTGAGAAATCTTAAAACAACTATCACGACTCGGAATCTTATCGGACACATGATAATCGCTGCATACTCAGGCTAAAGATACTCACGGTATCCTTAACTTGATTATGCAAGACCAACTGAATATATTTAAAAACATTTGAACAACGCAACGACTATATTTTGAAAATCCCAAAACTCAATTAAAACACCTGTAAATTAGTTTTAAAAAGCACTTCTATATTCACATTAAAACTCTACCGCAACTTCTGCTCCACTCAAAAGCAATCTTAACGACAATACAAAAGGTTTATATATAAAGTCATTTACAAACCATAAGATAGTCAAGAGTTAATTTACAAATTATAAAGCATATCAACATAATCATGAGCCACTATATAACAAAAGTACAAAACAGAGGCTATCTACGTGTGGTAATGCCCTAAATGTAACATCCCATCACCGATGGGAAGGGTAAAATAGTAATTTGGAACGGGCTAGGAATGTTTTAAAATTGTTTGGCTATGTTCATACATTCATATATGCACGTGAATAGTGAATTTTGCACATGTAATGATTGTACATGCATTCATGACATTT
>JAOSBN010114674.1:0-10093 GCA_027563595.1 Erythroxylum suave
CGCCTGAGAATAATCAATTGTCGCAACTCTTCCCGATCCTATCCGAATTCACTTCTTACCGCAGTACGCCTCTCTTTGCCTCTCGTTCGCTCGAAAAAAAGTAGTCGATCAATCACCAGCCACGCCCACATTCTTTTCATAATGCCAGCTGTACTATTACCTGCTTCGGCCGCGGCTTTTGCGCCTCGAGGCCAAGTCAATGTCGTTCTCAATACCAAGGTTGAGCCTTGGTTGACTCAGACATTGAAGCGCATCAACAAGATCAAGCGGCCCTTGAACAGTGTCCCTCAACACACGAGGTGTCTGACCGAAACCCTCTCCGGAACCAATGCCATCTGGTCGTTATGTTCGATCATGTTGCCCAAAGAGCCGGAGGCGGATTTGAGGAAAGACGACAACCCTCTCGTAGAGGCGCTCTTCAACTATCAACTACTGCACATCGAAGCATATGTTGTTCACGTCGACATGGTATCACAGAACGAGGTCGCTTTCAAGCTCACCTCGGAGACGATTGATCTCCTTGTTGAGTATCACAAGGAGATCTTCTCAGTTGACACTGCTGCCAACACCTGGAACTGGAACGACAAGGATCAACAACTCAAGAAGCTTCAAGAGGAGTTTGTACAGGCTGCAAACAAGTTCATTTACCGAACATCCGCTCTTGTTCTGGAAGGTCTCGAGGAAGATGGAGCGGGCGAGCTGCTCTGTGGTCGAAGCGATGAAGTTCGCAGTGCCATCATGAACCTCTTCGTTCCATTGCTTCCTCCACCTCCACGAGTTGTTGAGGTCGTCCGACCAACACCGCTCCTTCCAAGCTCGCACATTGCAGAGACTTGGTGGCCGTCGCAGCATATGCACGCCGTCCAACCAGTCGAAGCCTGGAAGATCGTGCCGTCCACTCCCAGCCCAGTTTCATCCTGTGACTCAAATCACAACATCTGGAACAGTGTAAGCATGCAAGAAACACAACTTCCTTCTCCAGCGCCATCGTACAGCCAGCCATTCTCCACCGCAGGTTTCAGCACATCAAACTACTATACGGCACCGGCATGGACTAGTGCCCCATCCACCACGATGGGCATGACTTCCCTCCCACTGCCCAGTATGCTCACCCAGCAGCACTGCAGTACTACTGCAGGCATGGGTGCATTTGGCTGGGAGCGATATCAGGACTACTCTATGCCGTTCGCTACTGCAGTGTGATTGATCCAGTGTGCCTGTATTTTTTTCACAACATCCCCCCTCGTTCAGCATTCTGACGAGACATGTGATACCATTACCAGCGACGGCCTGAGACGGCAGTGAGCAGTGTCATACTAAGGACAGCATCACGGCAGGAGCATTACATTTTATTTGATCGGCTTTTTTCTTTCCAGCGTTTCAGGATACCATTTTGCATTGGGATTGGGCTTTCGCCAACGGGATCAGCAAACAAGCAAGCGATTTTGTTTTTGGATTTCATATGTCTCTACTCTAGCGATATTGGGACCGACTGGATCGGGTTTGCTTTCGTTGATTTCAAAGGATACATCACATCCCAGGTTGGATGGTTCGGTTCATTTTCGCAAGATCGAAAGCCGCGAGGCCAACAGGTTGGGATCAATGCCCGAGAACCTCCACATACGAATCGCAAACACAGTACGCCGTGACGATGAAACGACTTGATGAGGCATGATCTGGTCACAACTACGACATGAATCATCGACAAGTGTCATTACTGTCTGTCCCTGCAACCTTTCACTGGTTTGATTGGTTGGAGGATGACAAGGCAGCGGCAGGGTGGTGAGAGGCGACATCTGTGACGTTGTCCTCGACTGCCTTACTACGAGGAGTCTGCATCATGCATCTGAGGCGCGACAGGTATTGTCCACCGTTGGGTAACTTGCCCGTGGCAGTCATTCAACGTTGGCACACTGGATCCGTGATCCAGGGTGTCAGGTGGGCAAAGCTTGTGGCTCCTCAGTATGCAATGCTGCAGATGAATCGTAGTTTATAGGGTCATCTCCTATAGTCATTGAATGACAAGCCTCGAGCTCTATGGATTAGAGCCAGGAATCAGATGCTGGTAAAGCCACAATTCAGATAATAAAACAATTGAATACCTTTTTTGAACTCTCAATGTCAATTGCCTTGTTTTGCACTACCTTGTTTCCGTTCAGTGACTTGTAACAGCGAACATCTACGCACTTGCTCCGGAATGGACCGGCACGATTGACTTCGTAGGTGAAGTCCAGGCGTCACCTTATCGATTCCGGCTCGATACAATCTGATCACCCGAGTCCTCTCCTTCCGGGGGGTAAATCGACCTAAGTTTAGCCGCGGCCAGGCAATGACGTGACGATTGTTTTATTTGGAGCCCCCCATGTTCCTACTCTCCACCATGAGACAAACGGCTTTGCATTGACACTGCAGTACAACCCACCTCTCAAGCTGAGACTACCATTGATGTAGTCATCTAGTGTCGGATCTTGTGCTTTACACAACTGACACGAGATACACGGTCGATCGTCTGCTCGTCATCTGCGCGTCAGAACCAAGGTCCCTCCTCGTCAAACTGTACTGTGAATGATGAAACACTGCAGCCTTCGGTCATTGCGTCTACATTGAACAAGAAGCTGACCCCAGTTACCATCCTTGGGTCCAGGTATCTCTCTGTCGACTACAAACATTGGAATAGGAGTCAGCTCAGGTCCGGAAACTGATCCGAAGTTGGAAGAGAATCCGGAGGATAATCGTACAGATCACGGTGCAGACTTGACCATGACACCACCTTGAAATTCCCGCAGACTCCCTTGAATCTTGGTGCCCCTTCGGTCGCTCTCAGTGGGTTGGGTCTGTATCAGATCCTTTGAATCAGCAGTCTTCTACGACGAAACAGCCATGGCTACACTTCAAACGGCTCTCAAATCTCTTGCGCCCATCACTTTTTCCGATCTTCCCACAGACCCGTCGAAACTCGAGTCATGGCTTACAGACCTCTTCGACGATTCTCAAACCATCATTGACTCGATACCGATCGCTGAGCCGTCGAGCCATTCTGCAAATCCCAAATCGTCCTCCACCTCCGTTGCCACTAATGCTTCTGAGGTTGTAGCCTCATCTGCTCGACCTCCTCCACCATCACCTGAACACCAAGCTCTACAGAAGGAATGGGGGAAGCCGGTGAAGCTAGGAGCTAAAGAGAGTGCTTTGGGTATGAGTGTATATAAATTGAGCGCCAAAGATGGACGAGGTGCATGGTTTGCTCGTCGTTCTGTACACGAAGGCCTTCCTTTTCCGCGATTCAAGAGAGCATTGGAGATGGAGTTTCCAGAGTCCTTGGCCGTGCAGGGCGCGCCTGGCGAAGGCAATGTGAGAGGTATAGGTGGTGAGACAAAAGTCGAAGACATCAAAACATCACAAGGGCGAGTAGAAGTCTATCGTCTCAGTGCCCAGTTTCCTGGCCCAACTGCTCCTCGAGACTTCATAACTCTACTTGTTACAAGCGAAAGTGCAATGAAAGGAACACATGAAGGTGACCAGGTCCCGAGGCATTACTTGATAGTGAGCAAGCCATGCGATCATCCCGAGACACAACCTCAAAGCGGATTTACCAGAGGTTATTACGAGAGCGTTGAGTTCATCAGGGAAGTGCCAAGGCCGGTAGACACCAGCCAAAGCACGTCCGATCTTCCAAACCAAGTGTCAGGTGCAGCGGATATAGGTGAAGACGTGATGCTCAAGAACACGAAACAGAAATCGCAAACTTTCTCGGAAAACTCGTCAACACCTAAGGACACTGGCAATCTGGGTAGGAATAGGAGTACGACAGAACCGGGAGCTCCACCCAACCTGAAAGAATCAGAGACACCTCTCCCAGTCGAATGGATAATGGTGACAAGAAGTGATCCTGGCGGAAGTGTGCCTCGGTTCATGGTTGAAAGAGGCACGCCTTCCAGTATCTGTGCTGATGCAGAGAAGTTCCTGAACTGGGCTTGCAAGCAAGACTATGATGACGAAGATGTGACAAACGCGAAAGAATCAAAAGCTCCTGTGAGGCAGAAATTAAACAGGGAGAGCTTCTCAAGCTTCCGAAGCAGTCGAGTAGCTGGCGTCGAAGGTGACATCGATGATTCCCAGAAACATGCGGTTGATGGATCAGCACGTGGCGAGAAGGGAGTTGTCATCCACGAACCGGCGAATGATGGGCAAACGGGAGGTCTGCTAGGTGCCATTTCTGGAGCTGCACAATACTTATCTTCATATACGCCACAAGTTGTTCGCGACCATCTACCCGGAGGTCACACAGAAGAATCCGAACAAAGCCAAGAACGCTTGATTGTGCCTGAGCGCGAAGACGATGATGCAGCATCAACAGCAGCGTCGTTTGAATCTGCAGACTCTCATCTGGGAACTAGCGAGACCATATCTGCATCTCCAACGTCTTCCAAAATATCGATGCCACGGAAATCCGAGGAACACATGACTCACCATGAGAAAGAGCTTCTTAAGTTGGAGCAACGTAGAACGGCGCTTCACACTAGATTTTCAGAGAGCCGTACGAAGCTTGAACGGGAAGCTAGTGCGCAGACCGCAAAGGACGAGGCTGCAAAACAGAAGGCTACCGAGAAGCATGAAAAGGAAGTTCAGAAACAAAAGGAGAAGTACGAAAAAGAGCTCAAGAAGCTTGAAGAGAAACAAGAAAAGGAGAGAAAGAAGATAGAAGAGAAGAAGCGGAAACAACTCGACAAGGACGAAAAGGCTAAGCTGACCCGAGAACGGGACGAAGCCCGAGAAGAGTTAGAAATTGTGAGGAAGGAGGCGTTGTTATTGAGAAATGCAGTCGAGGACTTACAAAGGGAGAACACCACGCTTGTCGCTAAGCTGGGTGAGGCAACTGCGGTGAATGAGACATCAAGGAGTGATAGCCAGTCTCTCAGCAAGTCGGGCAGTCCAAGAGCATCGAGGGAAAGGGGAACCACCCTGTCCGGCAACGCTTCACCCTGAATCAGAGGCTGCAAGCGGCACTGGCCACCTGAATAAATCCTCAGAGCCTTCCTGATGTATTCATAGCTTAGTACGAACGGTAGTAGAGTCAATAGATTCCTCATCAACGTTGACCACGGTTACGTTCGATAGCGAAGAAATTTTGTCCAATGAAAACGCCCGAATGACAACATCACGCTTAGTCATTCGGCCGAGTCTGGACTAGCTTGACGAAGCTCGAATTTTCGAACCATGAAGATTAATCCGCGATCAAAATGAATAGCTTCTTCATACCTTTCAGAAACAGTCAGAATCCCAACACGGCTCCGTCTAGAACGTGCATCCACTACTCTGAGTTACAGTATCATCAATTGAGTCGGCAGTCCAGCGCGAATCAGTCACGATGGAGAGCTGAGCCCCTTGCTTGATTCTACCATGCCCAATTTGGCATATACCAGGCCCTAGTAGGCCACATTCGTTCTTCGTTATCCACTCACTCTGTATTTTGGTACTTTTACACGGTTGCAAGCTGGATCACAGGCTGCATGAACGACAGTCAGAAGCGTTAATACCGTCGAAGCCGATCGCTTTTTCGCCTGAATCGTGGTGACAGATAGAGTTTCGCTACAAGCATGACTGCAAAGATGGACACGAATGGAAACCAGAAACCTCCTCCTCTCAGCCAACAAGATGCGCTACAGGGTCTTCTTGACTATTGCGAGGAACATGACGTGTTCATCTCTCCTTCAATCGCCGCTCAAAGCTTCCCAGGCCGAGGGCTCGGAGTGTACACCTTGAAGTCGATCAAGAAGGGCGAGAGGCTGATTCACGTACCGACGAAATCCTTGCTCACCACTCGGATTATCCCTGACAGTTTTCTGCCGAAGAATGTGAGAAGGCATTTCTCTGTCCATTGCGCTCTGGCTGCGTACCTCGCGTTTGGTGCTGAGGAGGATCTGGCACGGTATCGAAGGTGGATGGCTACATGGCCGAAGGTGGAAGAGTTCATGGAGCAGCTTCCAGTTTTTTGGAAGGAGGATTTCCGGAAGAGTAAAGTGGTGGTGAGAGATCAGGTGGATGGAGATGACGACCGTGCGAGGAAACGACGGAAAACGTCTAGTAACGGGGATGTTCTGGAGAGTGTGAACATCCCGAAGTTCAGTCGATCACCTGCCATAGACGACTTTTGGATTACTCGGCCCGAATCCATGTTAGCTGCCTCCCACAACATTCACATTGCCGACCAAGCATCAAAAATCCGATGGTGCATAGATACTGTCGACAAGTATTTCCCGGCCCTCAAGATACGCGAATCATCATCTCATGCGAGCTACCTTCGATTCCTGTACATGTGGTGTTGCGTCAATACTCGCTGTTTCTACTACCTACGGCCTGGACAAGCGCCGCCCGAGGACAGCAATGAAGCTATGGCTTTGTGTCCATTTCAAGATCTGTTCAACCATAGCGATGCCAAAGGTTGCATGAGCATTTTCGACAAACGTGGTTTCTTCGTCAAGGCCGACAAGGATTATGAGGAAGGCGAGGAATTGTTTGTGAGGTACGGGCGGCATAGTAACGACATGTTGTGGATGGAATACGGTTTCATGATGGACAATAACAAAGATGACATGGTGAAGATCGACAGGATTGTGTTGGCAGCATTTGACAAGCATCAGATAGCAGAGTTGGACACTGCTGGGTACAGGAGTGATTACACCCTCAAGAGGGATGGAGTTTGTTTTCGGACTATCATGGCTAGCTATTTGGAAGTGTTAGAGGGTGAACAATGGTGGAGAATGGCGAGCGGTGGCGTTGATCCCGAAACGAACACGGCACATGCTATGCTGAAACTGAAGGCGAAGAAGAAAATTGTGAATTGGATCCTCCTCTTCAGGGAAGAGGCCGAAGAGCAGATCAAGGCCCTGTCGAAGATCACAGAGAGGGATGATCTGCTCACGACATTTATAGGCGAAGCTTCCCTCACGGATGAGCAGCAGCAATCGAAGAAGATGCAGATGACGATTGCGGACAGAAGGAGGAACATGTGCTTACGAAGGTGGAAGCAGGTGTTCGACACATGTGTGAGTGCCATACGTCAGCTCGAAGAGGATTGTCCTGGATGTTTCATCGTTGATGGCATGACAGGCAGATCGAGGGATGACCTGCTGTCGAGTTCGCAACGGTTTATTGAAGATTCTGAAACATGAACACTGCCGTACATGATATGTCAGAAACTTAACCATAGCGTCTGGACATACATTGGTGCCTCTGACCTACAAAAATTATTGCATGACTTAAGAGCAGATTCACTTCCACCTGACAGGCCCTTAAATTGACAATTCATACTGGTTAAGCATATTGAAGGCCAACGGTGGTGAGCTGTTACGCCATGACATAAAATATATCACACCCTGAATCAATTCACCATCGTTATCAACACATTGATTCGATCGTACCTTCCACAATCTTGAAGGCTAAGCCGGCTCATAGATAATGTGCTGGTTTCGGACCTGGTCGAAGTGGCTGCATCGGATTGAGTGATGATCGACCAAGCAGATGCGACCACCTTCATGCAGGGCGTATGCTCGTACTTGGTCGTGTCTCGGCAGTGGACAATTCGAGACCCATTGCAAGTTTAGGGCGTGTTGCACTCCAGCCTTGCGGTCTGCCTGGCCGATATGGCTCTTTCATTTATGTTATGATAGTCATACGAACTGAGGTTTCGTTCTGATCGATTGAATTCTAACCAGACAGAGCAATCCATCACTGGAGAGATGCTGTGACAATGTCAGGTTTGGAGATCGTTGGCGTAGCCGCCAGTGTGATCCAAATAGCTGACCTGGGTGCGAGGTTATCGGTGAACCTCTTCACATTCACACACAAAGTCAAGGACGCAAATGCGAACATCCGCTCGCTTTCATCAGAGATCGCGGCGACCGGATCTGCCTTGCGCGAGCTGGGAAAGCTTCTTCAGGAGGACGACTTCACGGATATCGGATCACGTCAGGCAATTGATACTGTACAGCAGCTTCTCTCGGACTGTTGGCAGATTTTTGACGATATCGACAAAGCTGTTGGATTGGACAATCCCAGCAAACAGAAACCAACACAAGGTCAAAATCAGGGTAATGCGAGCACTGGAAGTGCGCTCTGCTCCAAGCCGGCGAGTTTCAGCCTGAAGCAACGACTCAAGTATCCTTTCGTCGAATCTCAGATTGATCTTCTTAGGTCGAAGCTGGAAAGTCTGAAGAACTCGCTTGTTCTAATGCTACAGATATTTAGTGTGGCAGAGCACGTACGAAGGCAAGCTGCATTTTGCGCTGACCCAAAGCTCGACTGACCAACAGACAGACGATCAAACAAGATTCCTGACAGTCAAAAAGCACTGATCCAGACTCTGATAGATGAGCGTAGAGTTCAAGAGCAGCGCTTCGAATCTTTACTGAAAGCCCTGGAGAATACGAAACTCGCAGAAACCGCGACGTCAAGAATTCCCGGTCCTTATGTCTTCCTCAAAGCTGTTTCCCCTTTGCCGGCTTCTCCAAGCATGTCTGTGAAGGAGAGGAGTCTACCTCCACAGCTTCACATACGTCGGAAGGAGATCGAGAGTCACGCTCGTCTGACACACAACTTGACAGAAGAAGTCAAGAATCATGAGTACCTGCTTGATTTTGGGATTCGAGATAGGATGCAGAATGCCATTCTTTGGAGACATTGGGAGGAATGGTCGACAATGGCCCAACAGTACGGCCATCAGATCTTCGTTGACTTCTTTCGAAATTATGAATGTTTAGAGAAATTCTGGGTAGATCGAATGCATGAAAAGCCTCACAGTTCGCAAATTCACACCAATGACTTTGCATCAAGCTACCAGTCGTACCGCCCAAACATGTCGTATGCAGCGAGAGTCAATTCATTTGACTCTGAATACATTCCTCATAAGATAGGTCAAAGCCTACCAACAGAATTTGGGAAGCCCGTGAATGTCGATGGAGGACACACCGGGTCGGGGGCAGGGAACCTATCAATGACAGTCACGGAACCATTGGAATCTTGGTTCGAAGCGCACCTTAATTATCCATGCCCGACTGATGAGGAAAAGGAAACCTTGGTGCAGAAAACTGGTCTCCCACCCAGTCAGGTAGGTGCTATCAGCACTTGAGATAAAAGGGCTTACTCACGATACTCAGGTTACCAACTGGTTTATCAATGCTAGAAGACGCCATGAGCTTGACCAGCAGCAATACAGAGCCCACTCAAGCATGTTTTCTGCTTCTCCCGCAATAATAACCCGACCGGAGAATGTTCCTACTCCTGCAAAGCAAAACACCAAGTGTTCAGTTGACAGTCTGCTGACCAGTGATGACCAAAGCGGTCGTGAAGAAACTCAGACCTCAGGTCCAGGACGATTGCTCAGACAGGATTCAACATCGACGGCTAGATTACATCCATATCTCGGAGTTCCTTCTCCACTGTACGAGACGTCTCAGCCCCTTCCACCGGTTGTTCGTGCATCCTCTTCACAACCTTTGCAGGTGCTTCAATCGCTCGCAAACGCTCAACCTGAGACTCTACCTCAAACCTTCAATAGTGGATGGAAAGGGACCACTCCAACTGATGGAGACTCTTCACCTGCGGCCGGGCAGTTCTTTAGAAGATCGAATTCATACGCTCGACACCATGCTCGGCCGCAGCGTTTAGAGGGTGTTCGGTTGGAGCGTTTAAGAAAGCAATCTAACTCGGACTCGAGGAATCAGCCATCAGGTCATGCACCTCCTAACAGGCGATCTGTCAATTCTACAATGTCGATTCCTGGCCTCGAACATCCGGACGCGCGGAGTCTTGCTACAGTAGCACAATCAAACACCGAACCAGATCCTCACTCATTGACTCAGACCTCCCCTTTTCCGGGTCAGCAGAAGAGACGAAATCCGGATGAGCATGAGGAAGGAGCAGAAAGCCCCTGGGTGAGGCGCACACGTCTGACGAGCTCGTTACAGCAACAGCATCAAGACCGGCCTCCGTCTCAGTCGTCCCCGGCATTTCGAGATCAAGCAATACCCCTGTCGAACTACTGCGGACCAAAACTAGATGATCTGACGCAAGACGAACAGAAGAGACTCCGGCC
>JAOSBN010114675.1:0-10090 GCA_027563595.1 Erythroxylum suave
GTCGGCAGAAGCCCTGGAGGCCAGGAAACTAAGAGTAAAGGCGGCTGAATATGTGATTGTCAAGGGGTTATTTCTGAACTCATTAGTAAAATTGATTTGAAAGTAAAAAGAATGTTTTTGGATTTTTAAGGATATAGAAAACTGAAGGATGAAAAGACGCAAAAGACTAAATAGTGATAAAGTCCCATTGAAAGTGAGTTTTAGCCATCATTGTTCGAAATTGATTTAAGTGAGGGTAGAAACCACTAAGCTTTAAAATGGTAAACCTTGAAAGACTTTTCAAGTCCAGCATCTTAATCAATGAGACTCCATTTTTTAAAAATCCCATTACGTGCTCTTAGAGTGTGTAGTAGGATTAGTCAATGCAATGGGTCAAATGGAATCTAAAATCATCTAAACATCAAACATAACCATGGAAGACCTAGGATATATAAATTCTAGACCTAGGATGTATAAATCATCTCAACTAAAAATCATAAATCCTAGACCTAGGATGTATAAATTCATAGCTGAACCTTAGATGAAACTACTCCCCTTTTTTAGCCCATTGAACTCCAGCCATTGTTGCACCTTCAAGAGGAAATGAAACGCCTAGCCACTCATTGCACCTAGAAACTTCACAACTTGGAATGCATCTGAATCACCTATGGTGGAGGTTTAATAGTGGAAAGAAAATATGGAAGAGGTCAGAGTTGTTCTGTAGAGAAAAGATAAAGGAGAGTCAAATAATGAAGGAGAGTCAAATATTGTGTGTTTCTGCTGCCTCCTAGCTATTTATCCCAAAATGGGGTTTTTAAAATGGTATTCAGGTAGGGTCATATGTATGGGTAAGTGAGGTTTCCAAAAATGACTTAGGTTTCAGGTATTTAGGCGGTTGATTCACATGTTTCGCTGAGGCAAAGTAGTGAGTTCATCGTGGCTAACTTGTCCTAAAGGGACTTCTTCCTTAATTTTATGGCTCAGCAATTTCTTAGTCTTCACTCTTGGCTCCACTTCTTGAGTGTCTTGCAATGAAAAGCAATAGTTTGTAATATCAATTGTCCTATAAACCAAGTGAGTGCAATTACTAATTAATTATCAATTTTACCCTCAAGCTATATTAATTCAAAACAAGCACTCTTGAACTAAATTAAGCACAATATCCAACAAAAAGAGCTGAAAAGTACAACAAAAACTATAAAAATACCACTGAATAATATAGAAAACTTGGGTTCAATCATTATGTGATCTTATAATGTTAGAAAAATGATTGGAGAGTATGTATATGATAGATATATGATTAAGGAAACTTAGAATAACCAAGTACACTTGGGGTATAAACCTAGGGGTAAATTGGACATATTTGTAACATACCACTCTCGTAGAGCATATTCTCGAACAAAACATTAATATTTAAGAATATACACTACAAGGGTGGCATGTTAAGACGATCAAAAATACTTATTGCAAAACTTCCACACATCAAACACATCTTAAGCAACTCATATTTCATTTAGGCCCATTTCATTACAAACATATTCAGTCAGAAAAGTCATTACAATTTAGGATTTGTTTATACAACATACTAAAGTTGTGAAATACAATGTTTAATACGATTTGATTAAAGACTTACACAGGTTCAACTGATCCCAACCTTTATCTCTTACTTAGAAGCAATGATTAAACTCTAGTTGGTTTAACTAGGTGTCTCCATTAAGCCTAAAAAATATGTTGCAAATTTTGGGGTGAGTTTTGCGAACTCAGTTAAGTAGCCATCCTCGATGGTTCACTCTTGTCATGCAACATAACAATTCATGTTATCATACAATTCACATAATCTCAATTATCTTCATGCCATATCACAAAACACTTTGTTCATAATTGTCTCATTTCAAAATTCATACAATTCATCATTTCATTGTGATTATACAGAACATATTCATTAGTAAGCATTCACACATATCATACAATAAAAATCATCAAAACTTTGCAATTGTTCAACTTATTCATTTCATATGTGTATGCAATGTTTATGGGACTCAAATTTACTTATTTTGTGTTTTTGAACAAGTGCTTATTAACTATCCCATATCTGTTGTGGATACTGGGCTCTATTATACAAATTGAGCCATAGGCTCTTTCTACAGATGTCTAAGCTTTAAGTTCTTTTTCACTGGCCACTCTAGTCACAATTTTCTTATTTCATGTGTTCATGGAATAAATGCGTTTTACATTCTCAATCATAATATTCAGTCCATTCATTCGCATTCACATTTCTCATTCACAATGATCATCAGACTGGGTCCAGCATTTAACATATAAGTTAAGAACACATTTATTCCATCACATTCAAATTTAAGGAACACTTCCAATTGGTTATTCATGTATCAAACGCCTTGGACATTTTATATCTGAAAATCATTACATGACATCACATATCAATTCAATTCAGAATTAAACAAACATTCAAGGTGAGACCATCTTAGGTTACTAACTAATGCTCCCTTTAGCTTATTGCCTTAAAGTCCTGACAATCTTTGGAAGCGGTCACTCAAGGTGCTCTTCTATATATAAAAACACATACATTTTCACATTACTACATGGCACATTCAATTGAATAAGAAAATTTATAAATGTAACATGTATCATGCATGTTCAATGATAAATTTTTAGGTATGTTTCTTTAATACACTTTATAAATAATTATCAACACCTTCCAAGCATTCTTTACTCCAAAATACACTTTACTCACCTTAATCCTTTCATTCAATATAAAATAAATTCATTTATTCTCGTATTTAAACTGTAATACCTCATACGAAAATACCCTAGCATTGGTTGGCTCAACTATTGCAGAATCAATACATTTCCATAAAAAACAAATCACTACCCACAATCCCTTTCCTACATTTTTTTTCAGATTTACTCAGGTAGATTTCAGGAAAGATATTTAGGAAAATTTGACCTAGAAACTGACATTTTAAGATAATAATTTCTGCTAATTAAATGTTCCTCTATGTCTTAAGGTTCAAATGTATCAAAAATTATTCAATTTGGATAAGTATTCCATGAGTTACACTCAAAATACTACAAACTATACACATTTGAGATTTTGGCCAGTGCATGATCGTGCACTCCCGTGGTTAAAGGGTTAGTGCATGATCATGCACTCACCTATTTGAAAGGTTAGTGCACGATCATAATTGTGCACTATCGTGCACTCCTATAATTAAAGGCTCAGTGCACGTGCACGATCATGCACCTTTGATGTGCACTCTAACTTGTAAAACCCATATCTCTCAATTCTAATATCCAAAATTTACAAACTTTATACCAATAGAAAGTTAAGAGAATAAGCTACAATTTTTAAGAAGACAACTTTATCTAATTCAGCCTAAATCCATCAATCTCCCAATTACAAAAATTAATTTCCAAGTTGCTAATTTATAATCCATCAATTCTTGTCTTTAGTAAACCAAAATATAAGACATTGGAAAGCATAGTCATATCTCATATCACATTCAATTTCATGCCCCGGAATATGTCAACTGAGTGCAAATGCTAACTTGTAATATGTACAAATATCAATTTGTGTGTATGCTCATATTATTCCTTTGAATAAAATTATGAACTCATTAGTCTAACTCTTTAAATCTCTCAACAATTTAAGAGCCAGGATGCTACAATATTCAAGTGATAGTGTTTGAATGATTGAGACATATTACTATGGTTACACATACCTGGGGTTGTCAATGAGCATGCATTATACATAACACATAAACATATGTGTATGATTGAGTATTAATATGATTTTTCAAATTAGTAATGTGTAAATGTGTATGTGATGCATGATATGGAAGTGCAAATTGAGTGACAATATCTAGACACTGTTGGGACATCGGGGCAATACCTATCTGGACCATACCATGAGTAACCTAGTTGTTCTCACTAGATTTGATTATGTTTGTTAAATTTTGATTATTTAAGTGGATAATGATGTGAATGTGTTGATTCTGGACATTGATAATCTGAGGCGTTTGATGCATGAGAATTATATTGGAAGTGTTCATTATTTGTGAATATGCCAAAATAAGTGCACTCAATATAATTGTTGAATGCCAGAATTAAGTTCGATGATATGTGAAAGTGAATATGTATACTGAAATAAAGTTACTGATTGAAGATATTCAATATGATGCATTTAATTACATTGATATACATGATAAGATAAAGGCAGTTATGACAGGTGTTGCTAGCAAAAAAAAAGCTCAAAGCTCAATATGTGGTAAGAGTCTCTGACTCACTATGTAAAATAATGAACCCAATATCTCTAATGGATACGGGATAGTTATTAATGAGCTAAGTATTCACAATAGATACGGGACAGTTGAAAAGACACGCGGTCATAACAACGTAATAATTGAATGTTAATCACATGTAAATTGCATATGTAATTGATATATATGTTATAAATGACCGAAATGAGTGGTTTGAGTTGTTCTGAATGAAAATGTGAACTAAGTGAACAAAAATGATATTTGATGATATATGATAATTGGTGAAATGATGTGCATTATATGATGACATGAATTGTCTATAAATTTTTGAAACATGAACTTCTGACATTATATGATATGGGTGAGACATTGAGGATGGTTAACTCACTGAGTTTGCAAAACTCGTCAAAATTGCAACGTGACCTTTCAAGTACGAGATAAGAAACATAACTTTTAAAACCACTTAGAAGAAACCTAGTATTGCATTTTGGATAAAAGGAGTGGCTCAAAGGTCAGTCAGCTAAGACTGAAGAGTTAAAGTTTTTTGTATAGTTCCTAATTCCTGTAGCATACTTTGGAAACAAAGTTGTAGACTCTGATAAGTTTTCGATATTGTATGTGTATGGATGATGTAAAAAATGCTACAATGTAAATTGTGTTTTATCACTGAAATGAGGAATTGAATTTTAAATTTTAAGTATTTGTGTTTTAATTATGATGCCATAATAAGTGATGTGATTGCTCTAATGTACTGCTTCCATTAGCATTTGCTTGAATGTCCTCGGAATGTATGGGCATATGTCATATAGGTGTGGGGTGCTACAATTTTTGGTATCAGAGCATGGTTTGGCATCAATATGGACAAATATAAGCATATAGACATGATATATAGTGAGAAACTCGAATTGTAATCTCTGTTATTGTCTATTATAGGTAATCTATCATAGGTGATTAAGTGGGAAAATTAGCCAACCCATAATTAGAAGGATCCAGTATAGAGTCTTCTATACCTAGATCTGAGAGAATGCCTCCAAGAATTCTTGAGAGAAGGGAAAGGAGGTATGAAAAATTGAGAAAGAAGTGGGTTGTGGACTTTTACAGAAGTAAATATTAGTAGAGGCTGAAGGATGGGTAAAGAGAACAGAGAGAGTTTCGACCAGATGGACTGTGAGTCAGATGAGGAATTTGACTATGCAGTTTCGCTACTACAAGGTCTAGCATGCCAATGGTGGAAAACTGTTCCAGACAGTACCACCAGACCTTGTAGCTTGAAGTGGGATGATTTTTTGAAAGTCTTTAAGGAGAACTAAATACCCAAGATCTACTTAGATAAAAAGATGAAAGAATTTCTGGATTTTAAGCAGGGCAATCTCTCTATGGCAGAGTATGAGATAAAGTTTAATGATCTAATGGGGTATGCTACTACCTTAATTCCTTCTGAAGAAGACAAGTGTAGGAGATTTGAAGATGGACTGAATATGGAAATTAGGACGAGGCCAGCTATAACAAGCTTGAGCAATTTTTCTGAGTTGAGAGCGACCTCAATTTGAATTGAGTAGTTGTTAATTGATAATCAGGTAGAATATAGACAAGAGTATTAAATGAAGAGGCCTAGTGAATCTTAGGGTAGTTCTGGTAGAAGGTTTAATAAGTGTCATAATAGATCTTTTCCACCATCGACTAGATAAAGACAATCGAGGTTTAGACAGAGGGGGTAGTTTTGTGCAGTTTGGCAGTAGAAGAGGTGCAGTATCGAGACAACTACCTAATTGCGAACATTGTGGGAAGAAGCACAGTGGTGAATGCTTGAAATTTTCTAGAGCTTACCTTTAATGTGGCTCTTTTGATCATCAGATCAGAGACTGTTTTGCTGTTTATGGAGCACAGTCTGGAATGGGAGGAAGAGCAGTAACTGAGACAACTGTCTAACAGAGCCGAGCTAGTGGGTCTGGACAGATAGGTTGTGGTAGAGGAAAAATGATTTCAAGGAGTCCTACTATTAGGACTGAGGTACAGAGCAACCAATCGCAGGCTTAGGCCAGAGTTTACGCTATGACCAGGTAGGAAGCTCAGAACTCCCTGGATGTCGTTATAGGTGTGTTACATATCTTTAGTTTTGAAGATTTTTTATTACTAGATCCAGTATCTACATATTCTTTTATCACATTACAGCTGACATCTAGGCTGCATTATGATAGAGAGCTATCGAAATATGGCTTAGAGGTAAGTACACCGATAGGTAGTACTACAGTAATAGGAGAAGTTTGTAAGAGGTGTTTAATTCAGTTTGATCAGGCAGAGTTGGAAGTATATTTGATTGTATTACAATTAAAGGAGATAGATATTATCCTAGGCATGGATTGGCTCACTGCTCATAGGGCTATTATAAACTGCTACACTAAGGAGGTGATACTAAAATCTTCTAATCAAGCAAAAGCAATATTTCGAGGTATTAATCAAGCAGTACCAGCTAGAGTGATCTCATTCATAAGTGCTTTGAGACTGATTAAAGGAGGATGTGAGGCTTATCTGACTTACATAGTAGATACTCGAGTCGACCAGAGTGTGCAAGATATTCCTGTTGTTAGGGAATTCCTAGATTTGTTTGTCGTAAAGTTATCTGGTTTACCCCCAGATAGGGAAATAGAGTTTATGGTAGATTTAGTTCCAGGTGATGCTCTTATATCTATTCCTCCATATAGGATGGCACCTATTGAACTGAAGGAATTGAAGGCTCAGTTGTATGAGTTGTTGGAACAGGGTTTCATCAAACCTAGTGTATCAACCTGGGGAGCCACGGTGTTGTTTGTAAAGAAGAAGGATGGGACTTTGAGGTTATGTATCGATTATAGGCAACTAAATCGAGTAATAGTGAAGAACAAGTACCCATTACCTATAATTAATAATTTACTTAATTAGTTGCAAGGAACTCTGGTGTTCACTAAGTTGGATTTGAGATCTAGGTACTATCAGTTAAAGATAGCAGAGGCTGATGCACTGAAGAGTGCATTTAGGATCAAGTATGGGCATTATGTGTTCTTAGAGATGCCATTTGGGTTAACTAATGCCCTATTTGCATTTATGGACTTGATGAATAACGTGTTTCAACCCTACCTAGATCATTTTATGAACATGTTTATAGATGACATTTTAGTGTATTCGAAGAGTAGAGAAGAACATGTTGAGCACTTGAGATTAATCTTACAAATTACGAGGGAAAAGAAAATGTATGCCAAATTTAGTACATTTGAATTTTGGATTGATTAAGAAGTGTTTCTAGGTCATATAGTAAATGGATAAGGTATACGAGTTGATCTAAACAAGATAGAGGCAGTAATGAAGTGAGAAACTCCAAGGATTGTGTCGAAAATCCAAAGTTTCCTTAGATTAGCCAGATATTACTGGAGGATTGTCAAGGGGTTCTTACTGATCTGAGCCCCTCTAACCAAACTTCTGAAGAAGAATGTGCCTTACAGATGGAATGTTGAATGTCAGAGGATTTTTGAGGACCTAAAGTATCACTTAACTACAGCATCGATGTTGACTATTCCATCGAGATTTGGAGGTTACGTGGTTTATAGTGATGCTTCGCATCAAGGATTGGGATGTATACTAATGCAGTATGGCAAAGTGATAGCATATGCATAAGACAACTAAGGTCTCATGAGATTAATTATCTTGTGCATGATTTAGAACTTGCTGCTGTGGTTTTTGCTCTAAAGATATGGAGACACTATTTGTATGGAGAGAAATTCCAAATATATATTGATCATAAGAGTTTACAGTATCTATTGAATCAAAAGGCGTTAAACATGAGGTAGAGGAGATAGATAGATTTGTTGAAAGATTATGACTGCACGATTGAGTATCATCTAGGAAAACCTAATACGGTAGCTGATGCTTTAAGTAGAAAATCGAATAGCAGTATAGATCAAGTGTAGATATCAAGGTTATCGAGCCTAGTACAACTGAGACCCTTAAAAGTTGAGTTGAATATAGAGCATAATGAGGTGTTGATAGCTACACTGAAGCTGAGACCAATGTTGCATGATAGAATTAGAAAAGTTCAGAGTAAAGATATGGAAATGATGAAGTTAATTGAGAACTAGAAGTTAAAGGTGAATCCTGATTCTAAATTTGAATTGAGAGATAAGACATTGTGGTTGAAACAAAGGATGTGTGTGCCTAATATTGATAATCTAAGGAAAGAGATCTTGGAGGATGTACATGTGGTAGTTGTTAGACTCCTAAGTCCAGATTGCGGGATTGTGCAAGTGTTGGCGAGCCTTGGCCAATGCTTAGCATGTAGGTCGGCACGAGGAAGGTGTGATGATGAGGGAACAAGGTGAAGTCTTTCGAGTTGGTGAGCAAAACCCGAGGAACTTGCGAAGTAGGCGAGGGATGCAGGAAGTGTCGGCAAAGATCTCAAGAGTAGGCGAGATTCGATACATGGGCACGAGTAGGCATACATTGGCAGAAATCTTCAACGAGACGTGAGATTCGGATGTGAGGTCGTGCAGAGTTGGCGAACTAAGTCATGCGAGACCCGAGGGTGCGCGAAGGTACTTAACTTCAACGAGACAGATCAGAGGTATGTATAATATGCGAGGTTTTATAATAACTCGAATTATGACTTGTACTTAGTCATGGAGCAACGAGACTGCACCATAAGAGAGCTTGATCATGAAAGATGGACTTGTCCATGGACGTGCATTGACGGACCTATGTGTGGATATGCCTTGGTGAACACATCAGCAGTGACATGGCAACTGTGGATGATGTGGCATATGATGACGTGGTAGATAAGATCACAATAGATGAGCATCAGCCTTAAAAGATAAAGATTATCTAGAAGGATCATTTGAAGATAGAGGAGATCTTCATGGATAAGGATGATCATTCCTAGATAGGGTTTATCTTATTAATGTGATGTAGCTTAATCCTAATTAGATGGGGATGTCATCTATTAGCTAGATTGATGTAATCTGATAAGGATAAGATCATGATCTTAGCTAGTAGAGTTCTATTAGGATTAGTTATCTGAAGGAGTCTATAAATAGCTCATTAGAGGTGAGAGTTATTTATATTTGATCATTGAGAGAGCTCAATGAAAGGAATCACTCAAAGGAGAGAGCTTTTGGGGGGTTTCTCATTATAAGGGCTTTGAGTAGGGAGTTTCTTGGAAGTGCTTTGAGGAGGAGGTACTTGTGTCTTTTGTTGACATTTTATGGAGAGCTAATGAAAGATTGGCTTCAGCCATATATATCTCTTGTTGCTTTCTTCTCTCTATTTTACATTTGTGTTCTTTTGTGTATGAGAGAAACACTTTAAACACTTGTGTGCGCGTGAGGTGTTAAGGGTTAATGGATTTGTTCGGTGATATTCACGTGAGAAGGCTGAATCTTTGCTTTAGAGGACCGAAGCAAGATTGCAGTACGAAGGTGGGAGTGACTTGTGGTGAAATTTTGAGTCCAAAGTAGACCTTTGTTGCAGCTAGTATCAGAGCCAATCTAGAACGATGGCTGGTGGAAGTAGTCTGACGAAAAGGGTTACCAAAATATAGGCAATTCTTGAGTCTCTAGCCCCAATGGACGAGGGAGTAGTTCCTTTGTTGGAACGTATTGTAGCCTTAGAGAGGAAGCTTCAAGCAACTATGACAGCACCTGAGGAACAGATGAAGGCTCGTGAGGAGATGGCTATAATCTGTTGGTGCTCAAACATGCGATGGCAAAGCACAAGATAGGTGTCTGAGTTAAAATGTAACATCCCATCACCGATGGGAAGGGTAAAATAGTAATTTTGAGTGGTCCATGGGCGTTTAGAAATGCCTTTAC
>JAOSBN010114676.1:0-10090 GCA_027563595.1 Erythroxylum suave
TTAAGTCAGATTATTTAATTCCATCGATTTTACCACCAACATACATCGTTCGCAAGATAAAACCAATTCGCTACTTTAATAGAATAATATCCACGACAATACTATCCTATTCAACAATTTATCACTTAATCAATCAAACAACTCATGACAGTGTACAATAAACTAAGCAATAATACATCTGGTTCAAGCACAGAAATTAAATAAATATCTGAATTGTGTAAACAAATAAAAACATAGTCTCACAAATCATCCATGGCTGAATGTCCAAGCACCCTGACTAGAAAAAGGTTTAGTTGTTCATAATTGACATGAGAACACAAGATACCATACATTTCATCTTGTCTTCACAGCAAAATAACATAAGGACTGCAATAACAATGGTGGCCGGCGGCTGAATACCGAAAACAAGAGAAGGAAGAGAGGACCCTATTTTCTTCTGCCAAAAGGTTTTTATATCTTTTCCAATTCGTAATCTATCCAAAGTTAGGAGAGAATTCCTAATTAATCTTCAAGTAGGACTCTTCATTCTAGCTTCCCAGCTTCTATTCCGCGTCTCCAACAAAGATCCAGCCCAAAATAGATGACAATTGAGCTTAAAAACTCATCCATAAATTCTGCCCCGTTCTTGCCCGATACGGCATGGTCATGTCATATCTGCCTTCAACACGTTTTGCACTACACATCAACTGTCCAATACGACATGGTCATGTCGTATCTGTTTCCAATACATAGCTTCTCCAAAACGGCCCAAATCTCCTGCATTACAACTCCAATCCCTACTTTGGTCTCCTGCACACATAACAAAAACAAAAGCACACAAAAACATATAAATAATAAACAAACACATGCAAAATGAATGTAAACTATCCTAGAAACCATGCATGAAATGCAACTTATCAAACAACCCCACAGTTAAACAATACTTGTCCTCAAGTATTCAATCCATTCAAAACCTCAAGGCTTCTAACCTTTTATCAACATTCTTTCTCCTATACCCAACACGTCCTAAGCCAACAAATACAATCATATAATCAAATAAACAATGCATGAACGATCGATCTCCTAATTAATTAGGAATGTTAACCACTTTGACATTACCTTATAGAAAGCAACAACACCCACATCCTCTCCGATTTCGCTCAACACTCATGTAGAATTTTCGGGTGTAGTGTTTCTCTCAAAATCAATGCATAGTAGTCCTTTCCATAATCCTGACATAAAATCCAATCTCTACCACAAGCTCGGATTTAAAAACTTACATCGATCAACTAGGTCTTTTAAAGTCTTGTAATGTGGCTATGGGGTTTGAAAAAGAAAGAAAAACCAAAAGGAGCAAAGTATATACCAAGTAACACATATCTCATATGACACATATGGCCATAGAATTTATCACAAGTTGGCCGAACCATTCCTTCCTATCCAGTCATCATTCTCCATTCATTCATCAAGATGTTTCTCATAAATCATGGCTTAGCAAGTTTCAACATTAATTTAAAGTTCAAAGCATCAAACTTGCTTTTAAAATTGTTTCGAGGGAAGAAAACATTATTGAATCTTAATATATATTTATACATTTTTCTTTTTTAATGTTTAATTTATTTTCTCTCTCTCTCTGTTTTTTTAATAGCCTTGTTTTCTAAATCTCCACGAAACAACTAGGAGCATGACATAAACATTATACACATGAAGGATATGATTTAACAAAATAAATACATGTTACTTGGCAATTCCTCTTAGTTGGGTGTCAAATTCTGAGGCTAAAGAAGAAAAAATGGATAGGGTTTATTGGGTTTTTGACATTAGGATAAAGAAAGGTCTTAGGCTCAAATGGGGACTACAAAGGATAATTCACTTGGTGGGATACTCAAAGAAATTGGATAGCAAAGGGTTACACAAACAATGCTTTAGTTTCATCTTGATGTACTAAATGTGGCTTTGAAAGGATCTCAAATGTCAGATTCTAGCAGGGAACATACTATACACGCACACACAAAAGAAATATGGAGTATATGTAATGTTGTACTCCCTCTTACGTGGCTCAAAAATCTCACGATTAATTTTATGTGGGTGTACGTTATTACTCCTATAAGGTGTATTTTGTTGAGGGCCTATTTGCTTCTAAGTGTATTAGTTAGTTGAACTTATGCTAGGATGGGAGTTAAAATAGGTCAATTAATTTAAAAACACTTAAAGAGTCGAACTTATCAAATTACATCAAGACAAGACTATTTAAGGTGGGATTTACTCTGTTATGCATGTTAATTGATGCATGAACATTCAAAAATGAAAATAAATAAACTAACAAGTGCAACTAGTTACCACATGACAATGTTGTATTAGCAAGTCTCCATACAAAGCAACATAAACCATGCATGCAGAAAAGGCAAATTGCAATTACAACTAACATAGCATCATGACATGCGCATGCCCTATGACAACATAACATGAAAAATCATAGAAACACCAGTAACAAATTTTTTTTTCAAAAGAAAGTAGTCTCCCCACCCCACACTTATAACTTACATTGTCTGCAATGACAAGACAATATAAATTAAAGGCCTAGAGTAAGGATTGAGGTTACTAGGATCATGGTAACGGAGGAAATGGAGGGGGCTCACTGTTGAAACAATGCAATAAAGTTGCCACATTGTGCTATATCTTATGAACGATGCGCCGCAAATATGTTTGCTCCCAGCGTAAGTCAGCAACCTCAGCAACAAGGTCTGCAGGTGGTGCATGTTCAGTACTCCAAAGTCCACTTCTGGTTCGATCAATTGAAATTGGCCACCTGATGTAGCCTTCAACAATTTCATCCTGCAAAGAGAAACAAAATCTAATGACTGGGCTGGTCGGCCCATTGTTAATTGGTTATGTCCAGTGGGATCAAAACTGCATAAATCGACACAAAATAAATGAAATAACACAAAATAAAAATCGAATGTTAAAATAAAAAATTCTTTGGGTTGCCTCCTAAGTAACGCCTTTGTTTGACGTCTTTGGCTCGACGGGGGCCACGTTTAGTTGTAATCGGGTTTACTTATGTAATGTATCTCAACTAAGAATGGCTCAAATCCTTCATGGAAGGGTTTCAATCTATGTCCATTAACTTAAAATTTTTGAAATATCCATGCTTTGAATGTCAACGGTACCATTTTCATAAACTTTTGCAACAACAAATGGGCTAACCCACTTAGAACGCAACTTACCTCCAAAACGTTTAAGAGTAGAGTCAAAGAGAAGTACCTTTTCACTGAATGTAGACCTCTTTTTAGTAATCTTTTTGTCATGAAATGCCTTGGTTTTGGCTTTGTAAATCATGGCATTCTCATAAGCGTTGTTACGGATTTCCTCAAGCTCTTGCAGTTGGAGCTTACGTTGCTGCCCTGCCTCATCATAACTTGTGTTGCACATTTTTACCGCCCAAAACGCGCAATGTTCTATTTCCATGGGCAAGTGACATGTCTTGCCATAGACTAGTCAATAGGGTGACATATCTAATGGCATCTTGTAAGCAGTTCGATATGCCTACAACGCATCCTCAAGGTAAGCACTCCAATCCTTACGCGAGGGGTTCACAGTTTTCTCCAAGATACTCTTGATCTCCCTATTAGACAACCTGGCTTACCCATTTGTTTGTAGGTGATAAGTGATTGACACCCTATGAGTGACACATATTTCTTGAACAATGCTTCCACAACCCGATTGCAAAAGTGGGTTCCACGATCACTAATGATAGCTTTTGGTGTGCCAAACCTAACAAAAATATTAGCTTTCACAAAATTGACAACCACTTTAGCATCGTTAGTACGTGTGACTTTAACCTCAACCCATTTTGAAACATAATCAACAGCAAGTAAAATATATTGATTACCAAAAGATGAGGGAAAAGGTCCCATAAAATAAACGCCCCCAATATAAAAAATTTCACAAACTATAACGGGTGTTTGTGGCATCTTGTTTCTGTGACCAATATTACCTGTAAATTGGCATCTATGCATGCTTTGCAAAAGGCATACGAGTCTCTAAATAAGTCAGGCCAGTAAAATCTGGATTCGAGTACCTTTCTTGCTATTCTTTGTGGTCCAAAGTGGCCACCACAAGCTGACGAATGACAGAATTGAAGGATGGAAGGAATCTCTTCTTCAGGTACACATCGTCTTATGATTTGATCCAAGCACATCTTCCAGCACTATGGATCATCCTAGATGTAATACTTAGCCTCACTCTTTAGTTTATGTCACTGTGCCCTCGTATAATTCTTTGGAAATTCGTGTTTTGTCAAAAAATTGACCAGGTCTACAAACCATGGATTACGACATACCCATGTTGTATCGACCCGAAATGGTTGTTCATCAGGCAACTCACCTGAAACTACTTCTCTAGACTATGAATCCATGTTTATCCAACTTAGATGGTCAGCTATAAGATTCTCAGCTCTCTTCTTATCTCTTATCTCAATGTTAAACTCTTAAAGTAACAATACCCATCGAATCAACCTAGGCTTTGCATCCTTTTTGCGTATCAAATATTTCAAAGCCGCATGATCTGAATACACAATCACTTTAGTTTAAATTAAATAAGGTCTAAATTTTTCCAAAGCAAACACCACAGCGAAGAGCTCCTTTTTAGTGGTTGTGTAGTTCTTTTGAGCTTCATCTAAGGTTATTGATGCATAGTAAATTACATGTGGATTGCATCCCACTCTTTATCCAAGAACAGCTCTAACGGCATAATTACTTGCATCGTACATTATTTTGAATGGTAAATCCCAGTTTGGAGCCTTGATTATGGGTGCCAAAACCAACCTCTTCTTCAATGTGTCAAATGCACCACGACATACATCACCAAACATAAATTTGGCATCTTTTTGTAGAAGACAACTCAATGGGTGAGTTATCTTTACAAAATCTTTAATGAACCGCTGATAAAAGCCTGCATGGATAAGAAAAGAACGAACTTCCCGCACACTCATGGGGTAAGGGAAAGATCCAACAACATCTACTTTGGCCTTATCAACTCCAATCCCCTTAGACGAAACTACATATCCTAGGATGATTCCTTGACTAATAATGAAATGGCATTTTTCATAATTCAACACTTAGTTTCAATGCAATGTTTCAAAATTTTCTCTAAATTCTCTAGGCAAGATGCAAAGGAATCACCATATACAGTAAAACCATCCATAAAGACCTCAATTATTCTCTTAACAAAGTCGGAGAAAATATTTACCATACACCTTTGGAACGTCACCAATGTATTGCAGAGTTCGAATGGCATGTGCTTATACATGAAGGTACCAAATGGGCATGTGAAAGTTGTCTTTTCTTGGTCCTCAGGTGCAACAGGAATTTGATGGAACCCAGAATATCCATCTAGATAGCAATAATGGGTGAGACCCGCAAGTCTCTCCAACATTTGATCAATGAATGGCAAAGGGAAGTGATCTTTGCGTGTTGCAAAGTTCAGTTTCCTGTAGTCGTTGCAAACTTGCTACCCATTCTGAACGTATGTCGGAACCAACTCCCCTTTTATCATTTTTAACCACTGTAATACCTGTTTTCTTTGGAACAACTTGGGTTGGGCTGACCCATTTGCTATCCAAAATGGCATATATCATATCTACATCAAGTAACTTAAGAATCTCTTTTTGCACGATTTCCATCATCGACGGATTTAACCGACATTGTGGCTGTCTACTCGGTTTATAATCATCCTCAAGAGGTATCCGGTGCATGCAGATTGTTGGACTTATACCTTTGATGTCGGCAATAGTTCATCCCATAGCTTCCTTGTGATCTCGAAGTACCTAGATCAAACATTATTCCTCCACCTTACTCAACTCATTTGAAATAATTACTGGAAGTGTGTCTCCAGCACCTAAAAATGCGTATTTAATGTGAGAGGGCAGTGGCTTAAGCTCCAGATCTGGTGGTTTCACTACAGATGGCAAAATTCGATTTCTAGCAGATACCACATGGTCATGTCGTATCGGCTCCAGTGAACTGCATAACATTATTTCTTCCATCTGCATCCGATTTCCATTCAGATCATTTACTAAATGAAACAAACGATTTGGTAGCACTCAATTTTCATCTCAGTTTGCTAACTTTGGAGTCGTCAAGTCTTCAGTCAAGGCTACCTACAAGGCATCACAACTACAAAAATCCAAAAATTTACTAACAAGGGGTCAACACTATTTATGGAAAAAGCAAATGCATAATCACTTCGATGCTTTATTGCTTTATTGATATCAAATTTAATCACAGCATCATCAAATTCCATTGTCATGGTTCCAGCATGCACATCTAGTTTGTTCTAGATGTTTTCAAAACCGGACGTCCTCGTAAAATCATACTAGAATTTCTAGTATTCCTGTCATCCATATTCAACACATAAAAATCACCTGGAAATACTAATCTATCAACCTGAACCAAGACGTCCTCTAACACCCCTTCTGGAAAGACACTTGATCTATCTGCTAAGGTTAAGACAACCCCATTTTGTTTCAAAGGACCCACATTCAAAGAAGTCTAAATAGATAACGGCATTAAATTAGTTGAAGCTCGTAAATCGCACATAGCTTGCTTAATGCCTACATTACCTATTTTGCATGAGATAGCAATCATACTTGGGTCACGCTCCTTAATGGGTAGCTTACCTTGTAACACTGCCAAGACTGATTCTCCCATGAGCACCCTCTCGTTAGCACACACCTTATTCATTCCTATGCATAACTCTTTTAAAAATTTACAATACCTAAGTACATGCTTGATTGCAGTCAACAAGGGGATATTGATTTCAACCTTCTTCAAAGTCTCAAACACCTCCATATCATCAGTGGCCTTCTTCTTCTTTGACAATCTATGAGGGAAATGTGGTTTCTCAGGGTTAGGCCGCACAATCTCGATGTTTGGGACCGCCTTTTCTGTTTTTGTCGATACAATATGATCATATCGTATCGCCTATTTCGGGTTTGGTGCCTTCAATTCTTTCCCACTTCAATGTGTGATAGCACTGACATTATGCCCTGGGTTTACCTCTGGTTGGGAGGGCAACCTACCCTGATTTTCCATCCTTGTCATCGCGGAAGCTAGTTGATCTATGCGTGTCTCAAGAACTCCAATCCTGCTATCATTTTTCTCAATAAATTTTGTTAACATCATCTTTAGATCATCATTGTTACCTTGCCTTGATTGTTGCTGGTACTGTCGAGGTGAATTATGCTTCCCTTGTTGGTTATCTCTGCTTTTATACCTCAGATTAGGGCGATCACGCCAACCCGGATTATATGTGTTCGAATAAGGATTATATTTTCGGTTATGATTGCTGTAATTACCCATGACATTTACCATTTCATCCTCTTATAAGGTGGGGCATGCATCGATTGGGTGCTCTTGAGAAAAACAAAGTCCACATGTTAAAGAAGGATTGTGGACTTGTTGCACAGTGCTAGCATTACCAATAAATTGCTTTTCCAACAAATCAATTAGTCTTTCTAGTTTAGATTCAAGACTAGAAGACCTTACCTAATACACTCCTCGCGTGGTAGTGTTAATACGCATGCTAAACTGCTACGAATTTACAACCATGGCTGATATCAACTCTCGCACAGCTTGAGGGATTTTGTTCACTAACGCCCCTCCACTCGCAGCATCAATGACTCTTCTCTCATCTTTTATCAACCCCTCATAAAAATACTAAACAAGGAGTTGTTCAGTGATACCATGTTGTGGGCAACTTGCACACATCTTAAATCTTTCACAATACTCATACAAAGATTCAGAATCATATTGCTTCACACTACAGATTTCCCTCCTCAAATTCGCAGCTCTAGATGTAGGGAAAAATCTTTCTAAAAATAATTTTGCCATGTCAACCCATGTATTAACTGAACCAGGAGGTAGAGAAAATAACCATTCTTTCACAGCACCCTCAAGAGAAAATGGAAATGCACGAAACTTGATTTGATTTTTTGTAACTCCTTATGGTTTAAACCCAGAACAAGTCACGTGAAATTCCTTCAAATGTCGATTTGGGTCTTCAGTTTGTAACCCATGGAATTTCGGAAGCAACTGAATAAGTGCAGACTTTAACTCAAACCCATCTTCCCCAGTCGGATACTGAATGCACAGGGGTTGGGTGTTTACAGATGGTGAGAGCATCTCTCGCAGTGTCTTAGGATATGCCTCTGCCATGTCTAGTTCTGAATCGGAATCTGAACCAGATGAAGATAGAGCGATCTGCTCTTGTTCTGGTGGTAGCGCAGGAACTATGGTAGGCTGTTGCCTATGCAGTCTAGCTTCCTTCCTTAGCCTTTTAGCAATTTTCTCTATCCCAGGATCAAACAGAAGTTCACCTACAGAAGAGGAAGGCTGCAAACAAAATGTTAGAAAAGAAGTTAGAAACACAATTAAATAATTCTTTACACACAATTTCCCAAAAATAGTGCCAAAATTTGATAGGTTGTCAAACTACCAAAAATAAAAATGAATTTCCAATTCTCCAAAAACTAGGTAGCTAATGGTGAATCAGTCGAATCCGCAGGGAATTAATGCAGAGTTACTCAAATGCTCAGAAAATAACATATTAAAGAATTGATATTGCAGGAGATGTAAATAAAAATAAAAGCAATGTAGAAAATTAACGGGGAGCCACAATGACAGATACGACATGAGTATGTTGTATTGGCACAAAACAGGTCTGGATAGCAAATAACAAAATAAAACAAGATTAAAACGCAATGAGTGAAAACCTAGCTAAGATACTCTTTAATTCAGCCTGGAAATTCGATCATTGACATTATAATTTAAATTAGACAATTCAGATAGACAAAGTTATAGCCAAAGGTGACGCACTCATTAACCAATCTTTTCTTACTTTGTCAGTAACTCCGGGAAATACCCTGACAAGTTATTTTCCTAATCTAAAGACAACCCTAGGAAACACCCTATCAAGATCAATCTCTAGTTGCATTAAGAATGAAAAAGACCCTTGTCTTAACCAATAAATTCAGAAATGTCATAATCTATTAAGTCAGATTATTTAATTCCATTGATTTTACCACCAATATATATCGTTCGCAAGATAAAACCAATTCACTACATTGATAGAATAATATCCACGACAATACTATCTTATTCAGCAATTTATCGCTTAATCAATCACACAACTCGTGACATTGTACAATAAACTAAGCAATAATAAATATGGTTCAAGCACGGAAACTAAATAAATATCTGAATTGCGTAAACAAATAAAAACATAGTTTCACAAATCATCCATGGCTGAATAACCAAGCACCCTAACTAGAAAAAGGTTTAGTTGTTCATAACTGACATGAGAGCACAAGATACCATAGAGTTCATCTTGTCTTTACAACAAAATAACATAAAGACTGCAATAACAATGGTGGCTGGCTGCTGAATACCGAAAACAGAGAAGGAAGAGAGGACTTTATTTTCTTCTACTATAAGGTATTTATACCTTTTCCATTTCGTAACCTATCCAAAGTTAGGAGAGATTTCATAATTAATCTTCAAGTAGGACTCTTCATTATGGCTTCCCATCTTGTATTTCGCGTCTCCAACAAAGATCTAGCCTAAAATAGATGACAATTGGGCTTAAAAACTCATCCATAAATTCTGCCCCGTTCTTGCCTGATACGACATGGTCATGTCATATCTACCTTCAATATGTTCTGTGCTACACTTCAACTGTCCAATACGACATGGTCATGTCGTATTTGTTTCCAGTATATATTGTTAGGACCCGATCCGGAAACCGGACCCTAACCGAAAAAAGATACGAAAATTTCGAAACGAAGATGAATCGAAAGCGAATCGAAAGATTCGAATATGAATCAAATCAAAGCAAAGAAACGAAACATAAGGCGAAACTTGAAAGAACGGAAACACAAGTGCTGACATCCGATAACATACACTTAGAGAAAAAAGATCGCGTTGGAAACCTAAAAAAAACTAATCCAATCCGAAAGTCCGTCCGAATCAGTATTATTTTTTTTCACCTTTATCTAATTCTTATATTACTCAAATCCACATACTTTCCTCAATTGGAAAATCTCCTCAATAAA
>JAOSBN010114677.1:0-10089 GCA_027563595.1 Erythroxylum suave
GAGAGCATTGAGAACCGGCTTCTTAGAATAAGAAAATGCTTGAGTGTTAAGAAATTTTGTTTCATTGAAATCCATAAATCCATCAACCTGAATTCTGGAAAACAAAACCCTAGAAAATCTAACTCTTAACCAGAATGTATGAGAGAGATAACATATTTACAATTAATACATTTGTCTAAATGGAGATATAAACCCATTTTCCCTACATTACGAACATAATTAGAAGACAAAATGGACAATGGAGACGCACCAGAAAACGGACAGAGACAACGAATACAGATGGAGAAGAGAGTGACGTTTGGGTGGGGTGGAAGACGACTGCAGCACCCAAACTTTTAACCAAACGAAAACGACAACGTTTGGTTTTAAACCAAACGTCGTCGTGTTGTTCCTCAAACCAACAGTAACGTTTTCTCCAATAAAATGTCATGATTTCTCTTTCGCGACGTTTTATTGCAAAAATGTCGTAAAAAATTCCTAAAATCAGCGACATTAACACAAAACGTCGAGGAAAGTTTAGACTTTTCATGACGTTTTCGAAACGTCACGAAAAGTCCTAACAATCCATGACGTTTTCTCAAAAAAAACGTCGCGGATTCTGTTAAATTTTTGTAGTGTCTCATCTTCCTTTGAGGGCATTCTCATGATCTCTTTCTGGTTAACATACTTAAATCAGGTGCCTGTATGATATTTTGGTCTATGGTTACGTGACTGGATTTTGCCTACGTACATATCACGTTAAATAAAATATAAAAACGTAGCTACAGGAGGTTTGATTGGTTATGAAAACTTAAATCAGGATCAATTGGACACATGTAGTTGTTAAAAGTTAGAGTGAAGTTCTCATAATTGTTATATTGAGAAAACGAGGAAAATTTAGGGTTTTGTATTCATTAACTTTGGTTTCCATGTTTACATGTCTGTATTTCAATTGGAAGACATTCAAAAGATCTATCAAAACTTTCTGTACATAGAGTTAGTTGGAATTTTCTTATAAACATGCATGATATGTCCTTTTCATACTTGCTTTGTTTATAGTCATCTAATTTATGTAAACCGCAGCGAAAAGATGTAGGTTAAAAAATAATACGTTATATTGGGAAAAAACAATATCATATCTATAAGAGTTCAAAAGTGATACTTCAATCCAATTAGTTGGACCATTAACTATCCTCGTACTATGTCTCACCCTATTTTGGATTAGAAGGCCTTAAAAAGGAAGTTATGACCTCCAATTAATTAGTGGATGACTTCTTCAACCCGGCAACTTTGAAAGTAACCAATAAATCCTTAACCAACCACTACATGGGGATGTCAATTTTGGCCCCCAAGTTCGGCCTGCTCCATTGACATACAGACCACTACAACAAAGTTAACATTTAGCTTAACAAATCTTAGCTAAATGTGTAAAACACATCACATATAGGTTTTATCTAATTTTTTATTATGCTTTGTTTTCATAGCCAAAAAATATTAGCTACGGTTTAAG
This sequence comes from Erythroxylum suave, assembly GCA_027563595.1. NCBI lineage: Eukaryota > Viridiplantae > Streptophyta > Magnoliopsida > Malpighiales > Erythroxylaceae > Erythroxylum > Erythroxylum suave. The sequence goes on from JAOSBN010114677.1 coordinate 1,490, forward strand.
AATCATAGCCAAAAAAATTTAGCTACGTTTTTTGAATCATTTTCTGGAAACGTAAACAAAACTCATTTTTAGCTAAGTTTGTAAAAATGTACGCAAATGTTTTTAGCTACTTTTTAACCAAATGTTATACAATTTTAGAATAAATTATTTGTTACGTTTTTAATCTATTTTATTTTATATAATGTATCGATATATTTTTATTGTAAATTTATTATACGAATAAATTTTATAACAATATTATTAATTCAAAATATGAAGCCTTGTCTATAAGATTTTATTAATTCAATAAAAAGAATATTCTTCGTATACGTGATTTTAATTACAACTTTAACAATTTTTATAGACAAAATAATAAATAAAAGACCAGTTTACAAATTATAAATGCTCAAACAACAACGAAAAAATAAGAACATAACTCAAATGATTACCTAGTATTGTCCACATCGATGAACCTATAATAATCCAAAACTTAGTTAAAATACACTAAAAATATTGTAAGTATTAAAACAATAGTTTCTAATTAAGGGGCAGACATCACATAACTTGCAATTCATGATTAGCTATTTTTGTTCAAGTTTCTTGTAATGCAGCCTTAAGTGCCCTGTTTTTCTTTTAAAGTTGTTGAATAACTGTTTTATTTGATGAGGTTAAAACATTTGGCTTAGGGTTATAACCAAGACCTTTGACATGGCCAAAACATGTACTACGTATGGTATTACAAATGTCTTTTACAATAACCTCACTCCTCTCAAACATAAATTTTTTAAACAACTCTTGTATCTTATTTTAAAATTAAAAAACAAAGCCAATATTCAATCTAATATCAATACTTATTACATCGTTAATAAATGAACTAAAATATTGAAAAAATGGATACTTATGTAGTTGTTTTTTGTTTCTTCTGACATCCACCCTTTACCTTCCTTATCGTGAGTGACTTTATATCGTGTGATCTATCACACTCTTATCCACGTAATTCTTTTTTCTCTAGTTGAAAGAAAAATACAAGGCACAATAAATAACGTAGTGTTTATTGATATAATTATAACTTGTAAATAAAGATCTTACATGTTAATTTCGAGCAACTACAAATGATTTTAACCCTTGATTATGAGATGTTTTCGCTTTTGCTCTACTAACCTTTGCCTTCTCATAATTTTAGGTAATCGTTAAATCATCTAATAGGATTAATGGAAGCAAATGTGAAGGCAAGAAAACAAACTTAAAATCTCAAGTCAGCCCAATAATCATAAAAACTATTCCAATTTTCATGAGACATTCACTCAAAAATATGTCTTCTTGCCTTTATATTAAAAGGAAAAGATTTATAATACTGATGCAACTTAAAACAGTGATCCTGATCATTTATTTCAATAATAAAGCAATGCAATTTGAAACGTCTAGGTTCTCAATATCCACCATATTCAATTTTAACTATGCACGATAAGTAAAAGTATAATTAATTTTAAAATAATTAAATAGATATTGCATATAGTTAAATATATTGAAATATTACTAAAACTTTATCCAAAGTATTTTCAAGTATGTTGTCTTCCTTCAAGTCCTTAACATGTTTCAGATAAGGTAATTATGTTCTCGCAATAATCCCCAACTCACTTGACAAATTTGTAGATTGGATCTTGTCTAAAGAAGGACCTTGTTAAGTATTAATATGTATTAATAACTTGCTATTCATTGCAATTCACAACTTCTAGTTTTAGCTCTACATCTTTTTCTAATACTGGCATTGGAAGTTAACAACAAATCAACAATGATAAGGAAACATTAGAATATATAAATATATATTCGATCACAAGTCTATTTGTAGGTGTTAAAGATTAACAAACCTACACTAGTTGCTTTATTGTTGTTTAAGGTAGAATGACATTATATATGACTAATTTCATTAGTGTCTAAGGTTGAATATTGTTATTGAATAGGAATTGAATTGATGGCACTGCAGATCCCTTCATTCTACAATTTCCATGTCACCACCTTCCTTTTATTTCTACTAGGTGCCATTATATTGGATATCTCTAAAAAACATAAATTTTAGTAGCATTACAATACATCCAATTATGCACATTAACATTAGTCAATCATCAAAATTATGCACATTAATAATATAAATATTACTAACACTATGTTTGAGACAATATAAAGAACACCTTCATCATACATCTAATCATCATTATCTACACATATTAAATCATTAACATTAATCTCATTAACATAAGTTAATCATCAATATTACACACATTACCAACATAAATGTTACCGACATTATGTTTGAGACAATATAAAGAGTACTTTCATGATACATCTAATATCATTATCAACATACTTTCAACCATTAACATTATTCAATCATCAACATTAGACATATTATAAACATAAATGTTACCGACACTATATTTGAGACAATATAAAGAGCACTTTCATGATACATCACATCATCATTATCAACATACATTCAATCATTAAGATTAATCACTTTAACGTAAGTCAATCATCAACATTCTGCATTACCAAATTATTGCTTTAAGGTTTCCCAGAGATACTCCTATTTATAAATCCATAATTTTGTCTTAATTAATAAGGATTGAATAGACTTCCCTTGATTAATAAGAGAAGTCTCCCTATAACTTGGCTACCACCAACCTAGGTGCTACCATAGACTTGAGAAGTTAGGAATCAACCTATCTATTTTTTTCAACATCTTAGGTTATGGGTTATAATAGTTGATTGTTGGTGAATGTGTATAATTACAAGCAAAGGTTGGTGGTATTAGATATTAATAGGAATGAAATTAGTGCCATCAACAAATAAACATACTATCGGGTGATAGAGAGACAAGTGTTGTCAACTTGATAAATTAAACTGTTTTGAATTTAAAGATTGGCTATGCTCTTTGAGGAATGCTTCTAAAGAAGATATGATTATGTATACAATAATAGCATTTGGCTCTTGTATATGCAAAATATGAAAAGAAAAGAACAATAGGTATGTGCAGTGGATCAAAGAACAATTAATTTTAATTAATAAGGTTGTAATACCAATTAGAAGTATTCGTATCGGCGGTACAAAAACCTAAAATTTAATATTATATTTAGATTTTGGGTGTCATTGTCTATTTTGACTGATATTTGTTGATATCTATTGGTACTTGAAATAGCAACGATACACAGAACCTAAATTGCAAAATCAACCTAAACAATGATCAAATTAAAAACAAAAACCTTACTTATCTCAATATCTTCTCCTTTCCAACTGATACTTTTCCCTAATAAACCCGGAACCTACCTCAATCCTCAAACCTTTTCAATATCTCAACTTTAACTTACCTTTCATTTTCATGTTCGATTTTTTGGATGTTACTTGTACATATGGTAAGATGCAGATAGCCCTCTGAAGTTTTAGAAGATTTTAAGCCTCTAAGATTACACCATCCTCCTAGAAGCTTGCTTTCAATCAAAATATATATCCCATATACATATTCCCACTTTAAATCTAACCACTCTAGAGATTTTAACATGTTCTTAATGAAACCAATAAATTTTTATTTTGGGTGTGATTAGGATCTAAAAGCATTTAGTTTGAGTAGGACTCAAATTGTTTTTTTTTTAATTGGTTAGCAGTAATCATAATTATGTCATCTGATTAAATATAGGTTAGTTAGAAAAGGTAAAACATTTATGTTTTATTTGTAGCCATAAAAGAGCTTCTTTACTTTATTGGTTCAAATATGCAAGAGTAATTGTATAAAGATGATCAATTGTTTCCATCGATAAATTCCTGAAGCCAGCTAAAAGCCATATGCTTCAGTATTGACCAAAAGAATAGGATCCCATAAGAGAGTTTCAACACTTGAAAAGCTTGCAAGAACAATAAGAGAGTACTGTGGTTGATTTTTTAATATATTTTTATAGGTTATATCTCTTTGAATCTTAGCCATATGGTCTTTCCATATGGGGCTTAAAACTCAGTTTAAATCATTGGTTAAAACAACAAATTTATATGTTATTAGTCAAATTCTAATGGTGATTTGATCTATCATTAGAGATTCATGTTGCATCATATACCACCTACCTCAATTCTCAACATTAGCTAAACCTCTAAATTATTACAAATTTTGCAATAAGGGATGAAAAAGTTTTGCAATAAGCTGGATGAATTACTTAGAGAAGATGAACCCGCATGTCGACAAAGCTGAAGACGGATGAACACTAGAGACAAAGATGGACAAAGATGGAGACTACAATAGACAAAGATGGACATCTGGCACAACTTTTGGAACACGAAGAAGGAAGATGAGACAATATATATAAATGCTTCGTAATTAAGTTTTCAATATGACAAAACCAACGCCATTTTTAGTGAAAAATGTCATCGTTTTCCTAACATTTGGCTATGATTTTTAAAATCATCACTAAAGGGTTAATAAGTGACGCTTGTAACTCGTCGCTAAAGCAATCTAGATGCATCATTTGTAAAATTTCTAAAACGTGACCCTTTGAATCAACATTTGGCCAAAGAAATTTAAAATCATTGCCAAAGGGTCATGGCTTTGCTATTTGTCCTTGTAGTTTAAATATATCTATGTGTTAAATTATATTATTTGTTGCAAACTTAAATACAAAAATGAATTAGAATATAAAAACTTTCTACAATTGCATGGTTGTCGAGGGTGTTGTTGTTAATTTTTAGTTGTTTAATTCAGTTACAAAACATTTGATTCAATTATCAAATAATTAGTTATAAAATAATGACATTGATTATAATAATTAAATAAATATTAATACATACATATTGTTTATAAATATAATTTTATAATGAAATTATTATTTTTTGAATAAATATTGTATAATTTATTTAAAAATTAAGTTAATTAATCAATTTATACATTAATTTATCTCTAATTTATTTAATATTTAGTTATTATTAATAAAAGTATCATTTTTATAAAGGATCGCCAATGGGTAACAGTTTAGGGAATGAAACTGAATTGCTTTTTTGGCTTTCCCTCTAGCCAATTTTCAATTTTTGATCCCTTATTTAAACAACTCAAAAAACAATTAATAAATTCATCGCGTAGATGGCTTAGAACCAATAGTTCATTATTTAACGTATTTTTTGTTATAATACTTTATCCGAAAGTTATCATTATTTATCAAATTTGTTCTTATCTAATGAGACACTATTGGATCAAATGATAAAGGCATTGTTGAGAAAAAGGTGGCTTTTCTCGGATGAAATAAAAATTGGATTTATGTAATAGAAGAAAGGTTTCTCATTCCTTAGCCTAAAAGATACGTGGCCATGAAATAGGGATTAAGTGGAATTGAATTCATTGGGTGATAGATTTGTGGAAACACCTCTTTCTTTCATATTTTGGACATGGAACAATTTGTTCAAACAAGCTTCAATAATATTATTGTGATTGTTATTACTGTACGAGATCAGGTGATCTCTTGGTCTTTCGTTGTAATTATGGATCCAGGAGTATGAGAAGAGAAACCTTTTACTATCAAACCATAGCAGGAAATGTTATTGGGATAGTAATGGATCAAGGTATGCAACGAGCATAATAAAAGGAAATTAAGAACATAAATCTGGTTGCCCAATCCAAATAAGAACATCCATGCCTAGATCGATCAACTATTCATACCAAAAGGATTATATCCATTAATAAGTTGTGAAGAGTTTAACCATAGATAATCTCTTAACCATCCCATCACATAAGTAGAAGATTCATTAAGTTGTGAAACTTTAACTTGCCATAAAGTGATGGGTTTCCAATACCAATAAAAAATAATCAATCTAATAATATTTATCATCTAGAAAATTGCCAAATAAAGTACATCCCAAGTTGAAATATCTAAAGAAAAATAGTCTTGCTCAAGAACTACCAGTTGTTGGGATTAAGAGAAATGAGATAGGTGTAAGTGATCATGGATTGAACTTAAAAAAGAAACATGTAGCCTTGGTATTACAACATGGCTTGGTACATAAATCCTTAGGATAGTTGTACAATTGTAGGATTCTATAGCCTCATTATTATGTTAGCATACAGGGAATATTTGTTAAAGAAGTGTCAGAAGTTTATTACGATATCATGTATATAAGCAGCCATTTGTAAACCATTTTTGTACAAGTTTTGAGACAGAGTAGAAAATGAGCTCCTTCTACATTGTTCTTTCTTCTTCAAGAAAATTTTCATGGTATCAATGTAACGTGTAGAGCAGACTTTACTACGCACCCAGGATAGTCCGTGAATGGATTAAAAATGAAGAAATGTGGAATACCTGATTTTGGTTCCTTCAAAACTTTGCACGCCTTTTTGGGCTACCAAATGCGTCCGAAATCCCCTGGTTCCTTTGTCGAGATTGATCATCGACTCGAGATCTAGGTCTTTCTATAATTTACTTAACACACGAGCGCTCTTAAGGAGTCAGAGCTCTGGATTCTCGTGAATTACTTAAGTTACTACAGGAGACCCCCCGTGTATATATATAAGCTTCCATACCGGGCTTCCCCATCACAAGGCCGATACGATCCAGATCCACACTGAAAGGGATCCATTTTCTACCCGAACTTCGACCCATTAATCTAGATCATTTATTGGGCCACCTTATTACCTTTAATTGGATCAAACTGCGTTACTTAACCAGTAATTTATTGAAAAACGAAATCACAATTAATAACTGTCCATAAATGAGACAAAGGACAAAATTGCCCTTAGGGGAAAAAATGTCCAACAATCAAAGAACCTAGCAATAATATCCCAGTTAATCATACACAATGACCTCACTTATAGATCCCATAAACACATCTGTTAGTATCACAAATCCCTTTGTTAATATAATGATTCCTTTCGATGATGGGAATCATTTTTTATTACATGTGAATGAGAACCCATCTTTGGTTCTCGTTTCACCTCCTTTGGATAGCACTAATTACGACTCCTAGAGCAGAGCAATGATCTTGGCTTTGAATTCTAATAAAAAATTGTAGTTTGTTAATTTCAACCTTGACTTCAATTGATCCTCAATACCTGGCTTGGGAGATATGTAATATGATTGTTTTAAGTTGGATTGTTCATTCTATTGTCACATCCATCGCACAAAGCTTGATTTGGCTAGAAACAACATTTGAAGTATGGAATGATCTGCATGAATGGTTTGGTAGAGGGGGTGTGATTCGAATCTCTAACCTACAAGGGGATGTATACTCACTTAGGCAAGAAGCATTATTTGTAAGTTATTATTATATGCAATTTCAAACTCTATGGAATTAACTTCTTCAGTTTCTTCCGATACCAAGTTGTAAGTGTGCTGGACATATAGAAAATGCAACGTTATGTGATACTTTTAAGGTAGCTCACACATACCAAGAGAATGATCAAGTGATTCAATTTTTAAAAGGGTTGAATGATAATTATGCACATGCAAGATCACAAATCTTATTAATGGATCCACTACCATCCATTAATCGAGTTTTGTTTCTAGCCTTACAACATGAACGACAGATTTTAGCTCCATCTCTTATTTCTTATGTGTCCTTTGTCACAGTGAAGTCAAATGTTATCCAGCAAGAAAATGTTGTTGCAATAGCTAATTAAGGTATGAGGAGTAGCAACTTCAAGCGAGGATGGTATACCACAAAGCATCCACAGTACACATATTGTAATGCACTTGGACACACTGTCGACAAGTGTTTCAGGAAGCATGGCTTCCCTCCTAGTTTCAAGGGCTGAAATCGATTTAATTTTTATCAAGCACACAATTGTATCTGCTCCAATTGCGCCCTATGATATTCAGGATCATGGTCATGATATGAACAATTTATAGTTGACTCCAAAACAATACCATCATTTATAGGCTATTGTACATCAACCATCTACATCATATGGGACGTGGTTCGATTCCTTCATTTGATTCATCTCATTTTCCTACTTCAAAGCGTTCTTCTTCTATCTTGAATACCAATGTTACTCCTTCAGTGTAAAATCGTTCTTTCAGCTATAGATCCTTTATTATAATAATCGCTTAATACTTCGATCATTGGCAGTGGAGCGACTGATCAAATTGCATACTCTCTGTCTTCTTTTATTCATTTTGAACCTTTAACTAACATTTTTATTTCTCTTCTTAAAGGTCATAGAACAGAAGCCACACACAAGACTGCTTTATTGGCAAATACTATCCCCTTACTAGGAGTTCTTCATATTCCTTCCTTTTGCTTTAATCTTATTTTGTTTAGTCGTTTGGTTTCTGTTTCTCCTTATACCTTAACATTTCATGATAATTTTTGTCTCATCCAGAACCATCCCACTAGGAATATGATTGGTTTTGTTAAAGAGAGTCAAGGTCTCTATCGTTTTTACCAATCCCTAGTGGATCAAAAACCATTAACAACAACCACTTCACACTATAAACATAATCATTTGGATCTTTGGCATTGTTGACTTGGTCACATACCTGTGCCTCGTTTGTAACTTTTGTATCAATTGGAAAATTTAATTTGTCTGTCCTTTGATCAAGCTTGTGAAACATGTCATCTATCTAATCACAAGAAACTTACCTTCCCACTTAGTTCTA